>VSDK01016794.1:145728-206596 GCA_009767595.1 Symbiodinium kawagutii
TTAATTTAATTATTTATATATATATATTTTCATATTTATATATATATATATATAAAATTATATATTTATAAATTTAATATTTATATTAATATATTTATATTTTTACATATTTTTAAAATTATAAAATAAATTAATATCCAAATATTACCAACCCCCCTTTTATAAAAATTAATATAAATAAAAATTATACCCGATATATAATAATTAATATTAAATCCGAAAATTAATTTTAAAAATCTTAATTTCCATAATACCTAAATATTTATTTATTTTATAATAATTAGTATTAATTTATTGTTAATAATAAATTATTTTCCAGGGGATAATAATAATATTTACTAAAATTATATAAGAATTTAATTTATTATAATTAAAAAATATTAATTAATAATATAAGTTTATATTAATATTATAGTTTTACCACAATTTATATATTTCTAATTAAAGTACTAATTACTTATAAATAGGAAATATATTACGGGGGAAGTTAAGGGTTAAACCCGCTATAACAAGTAATTTTCGCCGACTTTTATAGCTCTGCCCTAGCATATACCTATTTATTTAGCTTTGCCATAGTACCTGTACTTTGACCTAGGTATAAGTTAGAAGGAATACTTCGAAGTAGGTAAATTATAAGGCCAAATAATAGTAAATAGTATTAGCCGCCTACTGTAGTTAAGCCCATTATTGTACCTTTAATATGGCCTTTGTAATTTACTGTAGTTATATATAGTTTCAAAATAGGAGGAAAAATATTTTAAAGTGGGTAAATATAAGGACTAACCCCACTATAACAAGTAATATTATAAACCCGCTATATCCAATAGTATTAGCTTACTGCTGTAATTTTATACTAGTATGAGTTTATTGTACTTTTACCATAGCCCCTGTCTTAATACTTCAACCGTAAATTCCCTTTCAAATGGTAACGGCAATATTTCAAGCCTAGTAAACATAAGGGCTAAACCCGCTACAGCAGCTAGTATTAGCTTACTTACTACTATAATTTTATATGCTGGTGTGAGTCTGCTGCCGCAGCTTTGGCGTGTGTACTCTGTTTGAGCAGTGTATTACTTCCAAGCCGGAGGGGAAGTATTTTAAGGTGGGTACATGTAAGGGATAACAGGTGGTGCCGGCTTGCTACTGTATTTCTGGGCTGGTATAAGCCTGCTGCTGCGGTTTTGCCGTAGCCTTCTCCTTCCGAACGGGAAATGTGTTGATTGGTGCCAGCCTGCTGCTGCAGCTTTAGCATGGCCTGTGTGCTCCGCTTCAACCGCATGCTGTGTCCAACCGGGAGGGAAAGTATTTCAAGGCGGGCAAACGCAAGGGCTAAAGCCGCTATAGCAAGTGGTGTTGGCTTGCTGCTGTAGTTCTGGGCCGGTGTGTGCCTGCTGCTGCAGCTTTGCCGTGGCCTTCTGCTCCAAACGGGAACCGTGTTTATTGATTGCTGCTAGCCTGCTGCTGCAGCTTTGGCATGGTCTGTGTGCTCCGCTTCAGCCACGCACTGCTTCCAAACGGGAGGGGGGGTGCAAACGCAAGGGCTGAAGCCGCTATAACAGGTGGTGTGCGCTTGCTGCTGTACAAGGCGGGCACCGAACCAGCTATAAGTTGGTTTATAGCTAGGTTAACTACCAGTCACGGTAAATATAACTATAGTTACATGACCCTATAAACCAAGTTATAACTAGCGGGGCCCATCTTGTAGCTCAGCTGGTGTTGTACCTCTGCGCTGTGTGAACTTCCTGCTGCAGCTTTACCATGCGCGGTCCGCTTCGGAGTTGCCTGCAAACGGGAAAAGAAGCGCTTCAAGCCGGACAAGCGCAAGGGCTGAACCCAATGCTATTGTAGCCCTGCGCTGGTGTGAGTGGGCTCTAGGTTTGCCATAACTGGTTTTGGCACATGGCCAGAGCCGAAAAGATTTAGGTTCACACCTCCGGTGGTCCCAGGCGCCGCCCCTGCCTTGGCGAAGGCAGGGGTCGGCGGATATATTTATATATTTGTATATTTGTGTTTTTGTGAGTTTATGTGTTTGTATGTTTGTATATTTGTATGTCTGTGTATTTGTGTATTTGTATTTAGTCGGATTATTAGAAGTTGGTGGGGAGGAATTACGATAATGTTTATGGAGTAGTTCCTGGTATCTGCCGGGGGAGGTTGTATCCTATAATTATGGTTATTATTATAAGTCGCATTATTATTATTATTATCCCCTTTTTTATTTATGTATAAAATTTAAAATTCTTAATTTAAGGTGAAATAATAGTTACAGCAATATTTAGGTAGTTAATGTGGGTTTTCTATTTGTTTGATATGTATTGGATTAAATTGTATATTAAATATTGAATTATGTTTTTCTTTTTTATCAGGTTAGGTCAGGTAGATTTTATTTGGAGGACATCAGTCTTTGGACATCTGTACCTGGCACGAACAAAAATTGAAACCATTAAAGTGTCAAAACCTTTTCAAGCAGAAATCAGGTTTCTTGACCGAGACTTTATCAAATGTGTACCCCATTGTGAACCATTGATCGACCACTAGTTACCATGGTTTACCATTCTGAACCACCACGAATGACGTTTTTCTTGGGAAAATATTTTTGCGCCGCTCATTCGCATGGCTTCCATGGTAACCACAGCAGCGTCAGAATCTGCCACAGACTGTCGTTGGTGCATAACTATCCTCACCATTGGATCAACTCTCAGGGTGTTGTAAGTTATTTCTACCCACTTCCGTTGTTCCCCAAAGCTTTGGCTTCATGATGGGTGTGGAAGTGCGGTAGCTCAAGTCAGGTTACCTCCATTCCATCAGACTGGCCGTGTTCTCAACTGCTTAGAAAACAGTTCCACTGTATGATTTCCTACAACAATCAATCCACATGGGAGCTGTCGGTGGTACACAAATATTCACGTGTTTGTACGCTTGCTCTTGAAAGGTGACACCCCCCATGAGCTTGTGCAAAACTTTGGTGAGTGGTTGATTGGAGAAGTTGGATGATTTATTTGCTCATCTATTTAGTGATCGGCAGTTCTGCGCGTCATGTATATGTGGTTTTTGCCATCTACCAAAAAATACATCCAGAGGTAAAGAATCTCAATACCATATTTACCATCTGTCCTGTGGGAACAAGCAAAATAGTGCAAACGTAGTCTGTTGAATCACAAACAGATTCGAAGAGGATTCTAAGACACTATGGACATGGACATGACAGAAAACCATTCTGAATCCTGCTGTGCTAACGTTAAAACAGAGAGAGGCCGGGCACCTTTGACACTGGCTTTCTTCTGAAGCAATTTTGAGTTCTTCCAGTTGAGCGAGCCTGGAGCAGTGGGGGTGTGCTGTTGGAGCAAAAATGCAACTCAGTTGTGAAACAATCTGGTGATTCATATTGGTCAAAAAGTGGCTGAATTATTTGTGATTAACAAGTGGTGAATTCATTGATGATGATAATCCGTGATTATTAGACGGAAGTCCAAACACAGAACGGCAACCAGCAGTGACAAACTACACACCACCACCGATTCATACAATCAGTTCCTGATGGTCAAATCTGCTTTGAGTCAAATATGATGAACTAATAAGAATTATACAGTCATGATGTTAATGCAAGGCAGGGCCCCTTCCTTCTAAGTTGGATAAGAAGCCATTTGACGACCTATAGTTGTATCTACCATAACTAGTGGTTACCTTAGTTACAAACAAAAGTAAATAAGTGGGGGGGGGCATCTTGTAGGGGATATCAACCAGTAGCCGATGATTGCTTCAGCCTGGGTTAGAACTCCACGCTTTAGGAACCGCCTGGGACCCATCAACACGTTAGCTTACTATCTGGTCCGGACATCCCGGAGCTTGCTGAACAATCTTCAACGCACATCAGCCTTAGAGCATCAGCCTTCGGGCAGGTTGAGGCTTAGGAACGGTAAACCTGACCGGCATTGGGTAAAAACTCCTGGTGGTTTCAACGATTTTCTGTGACTATCAGTGGGCCCTTCGCCCCCGTGGCCTGCAGTAAAATGAACACCACCAAAATGCCTGCTGTTGCCTCACAGGCACCATGCTCCAGCGCATGGAGTGACTCAAAAATAGGCAAACATTACAAGTGGTGAGATCAGATTATAACATCTACAATGAACGAAACCAAATACGACAAGAAGAGAATGGCTTGAGATGTGATTCAAGCACATGTTGGTTTCCACCAAAAGATAAGATGAAAGAAATCGGATTGGGCTCAACAGAAAACCAGATTGGATGTTGGCATCTACACAGTTCTACACCACAAATAAATATCCACAAATTGTGCAGTCATGTGATATTAGATAAAGTGAGGTACCCGAACACTCCATGTATATTTACCTCGATTTGGGTCATTTTATAGGTTAATGTTGGTAAGTATACCGATGATTGAATATCAGACATGATTTCACTTCACAGTTCTCGAATCTGTTTCACAGTCAAGCTCATAAATCTATAAGCCAACAATGCCAAAATCAGACATGACTTCTGGTAAAAACATCAGGTATGAATCAGAATGACTTCCAGAATCATGATTCACAACCATGATAATCTGATTCATTGTCGGCCTTCAATTTTGCGGGTTTCCTATTGACAATATTGAGATGTGTGGATCACTATTGCGCCCTGGACATCCTGCTTCTCAAGGCTTCCAGGCGGAAAACCATTCAAAAATCTTCAAGGTCATAGTCACAAAGGCAGAACTGATCTTTATTCGAACTGGTCAACCCCGAAAAACTATGCACTTGAACACAAATTTGGATGACAAGCTGGAATCTGAAGGAGTGACCCAAGTCTCAACCAGGAGCATCAAATGTAGCAACCATCATTGCTCCTAATCATTGCCCACCTCGGTGAACCACTACCCTTTGGTGGTCCAACAACGCAAAGGAAAATGCACCCATTATTGATGGGTTCCAACTATATGGTTATTTTTCCATTCCTATCTTCGATCACTGGAGTGTACCTCACCATCAAAGATGTCTCAAGTTCCACTCATGTGCTCCATCCCTGAGGCTCACACCATGAAGGCCATCAAGGCCTTGGAATAGAATAGACATCATTTGGGATGCTTATGCAGTTCACAATGCTTAATGTTTACATAGTTGTTGATCATCTTCACATATAAGAAAACCTTGACATACATACATATATATATATATACATGAATGATTGCTAATAATGGTTCACAATGGCTATAGAACCATTGCCACATACGGCGAATAGTGGCTAAGCATGCTCAATCTCAGCTGATGATGATGAACAATGGTCCACGAGTCAAGTTTCGTGTTTGTCGCACTCATGGCGGCCGGACTCACGCCGACGTGAGAATGATCAAAGCACTCTGCCACCGTTTGCTGGAAATGGTTACTGATGGTCATTGCAATATTCGGCGAAAATGGTGTAACAATGCTTTTCGTATAACTGACAAAACTCTTCGTGGCTTTGTGTGTCACTTCTGCGAAAGGAATTTCATGGAACATGATTGAGACCCCCTAGGCCCTACAATCAGCTCCCCCTAAATTGACAGCCAGTAGATCCAACAAGTGCAAAAAGATTCGGAAATGAATAGATTCGATGTTGCTGATAGCCCTCACGATACGAGCCGAGCCTCCTCACGGTGGCCCGGTGAGTCTTGTCCGTACCGCTGCTGTCCAAGGTGGGTCCCATGGCGCCCCGACTGCCAACAAGAAGTAGGGATGTCTTCGTGTCAAACCTTCCAGCTCACCCTGCGCCACGCTGCAGCCAGTGCAGGGATGCACCTCTTGGGACAAACTGTGCACTGAAAACGCCCTTGGATTTTGAAGAGTTTTCATCCAAAATGGGATATCTACAGGGGTAATTTCTTCCGATCATCACATTGAATTTGATTTTGAAGATGCAACAAAAAGGCATTCATGTAATCATCCTGAGAAATGTAATCATGAATGATTCCTGTGTTCATCAGAAGGTATGGAATTATCCTAGGAAAATATCCTTGAATTCCATTTCATCTACAAATGCAGCATGATACAACTATGAAATGTAATTATCCTAGGAAAGGCACCGAACACATGCAAAAGAAACACATACAGTCGTTGATTATCATAGTCATAGTCACTTTCGTGCATTTTGAAGCATGTCCAAATCTAGTCTTGTTCAGCTAGCAGCTACCATTTCGCACCTAGCCCTGTCACTTCTTCCGCTTTCCCACCCTTGGCTCGCCTCCGGTAGGGACATCACATGACGAATGGGCACTTCTTTTGGCACGGTCATTGCGACGGTTGAATCCCGGACGTGCTGCTGTTGAAACTATACTTCAGACTACGGGAGGCTTTGCACCTACCTACCATTCATCAAGAACGATTTTGATCTATGCGAATCCATGCCTTAATGGCTGCCTTAATCTTCAACCTCGTCCACGTATCGTTCTTAGAGTGTCGCTGCACTACCCAACGAGTTGTGGTCACAGCCCTGATAGCTGCACGACGATATTCCTGCCCCGTTCATGGCAAACGACTTCACGTATAGAAACTTCATTTTGACACAAGATGTATTGTGTTGCATTATATGTGCATAATGTGCATCTGTATATATTTGTTATTCGGCACCAGTACGTCGGTATCGGTCTCCAAATGTCCCATGTGCCACTACAACATGATCCAGCAGCTGCGGATCGAATCCAAAACTGGGCTCGCCAACAGAACCCCGTGATTCTGGGGCTGAAAACGCTCTCACCTCAAAGTTGGGAACATGTTGCAGCAAGAAAAGTCAAGTTATGTCTTCGGCATCTGTTTCCAAGCTGTGTTGAGCGCTTCCTTGAAACGTGGCTATCCAACAACCAGCGGCTCTGCGACACCAGAGCCATCTCGGGGTTGCGTTGCCCCGTGCCATGATGTGACTACCAACTTGGAATCAAAGATTGGGATCCCACAAGTAGATCAACTGAAGAGCTGAGTTTACGCGACAGACTCGAATTTTTGATTGCGACTTCGATCGCCAGATCGGTTTTTCACGTTTAGTTCCTCCAAATTCCCAATGACGAGGATGGCAAGCTGGCAAGGCGTCTGATTTTCTTCCACTTCTTGTGACGGTGTGCACCACTTTGGGTGATCTCAGCTGTGCGACTGGAACCACTCACCCAATTTGAAATTTGTTGGGGGCTCCACGTGACCTTCACGTTGCTCTCAAGAAAGCTCCTTCAGGGTCTGATGGCGGCCCAGATTGCCATGCACATCATCCACAAACTTACTGTAGTCATGGTTAATAGGTTCATGATGGTTTTACCACCATGCGTGAAGCAAATCCAAAAGGCTGCGGCTTTTCCAAGAGTGAAGTTTTCATCTCTGTTCAACCATCGCCGTACTCTCCCAGGTTTCCCAGATGTTCCTAGCAATCCCAATCAACCGAAAAACAGCAAAACCATCGATCCACATGGGCCTCTCAATCAATGGTGAAGCCTAACCCATTCCAGAAATGATCATATCTACCAGGAAAACAGCAGAAACCATGAACAAAACACGGAAAAACCCTGGAAAACCACTGCTTTGGGGATCTTTGGGGCACCATTCATGGGCCTCATCCGTTGCTGAACCCCGTCGCAGCGGCGCCTGCAAGGCTTCAAAACGAGTACCGCCAGCAGCTTCGGGCGCGACATCGAAATCCACACGCAGCTCTTCCGCGTCGATCCTAAGCAACACGCTGAACGGGACAGGGACCACAACTGAGCCGGCACTTCACCGTGCGGAGCGGTGCCTTAACAGTGCGACAGCACCAGTCTGTGGGATTCTTAGGACTTCTTGGCAGCTAAAATTGCCAGATGTTGCAGCATATCGCAGCATGTTGCAGCCATGGAAATTGCTGGGAGGAAAAAGTCTGGTGACTTTGCTGCAACGCCTACGAAAAACAGCCAACCCGAGCGCTAGCTCTGCGCGGCTGGTGAGACACCTGTCCCTCTGAATCATTTGAGCAAATGAAAACATCCCAAATGGAACGGAGGATCAAATTCATAAATCACCCGCAGTTTACCTCAAACAGCTGGGAATTTACCACTAAATACGAAGTTTTATTTTTGTTCATAAGGATCTGACATGAAGCTTTTAGAGAGCGCAGAATCGATAGCTTCAACATGCTGAAAAAACTTTCGAAGAACTAGTTTCCGTATATGCATGTCTGAATTGAATGACCATCTCCTACTGATAAAATAATAGCAACTACCTTCGTCTTAGATAAATCTTACCAATCAGTAATTGTTTAGGTTCTACTAAGATGCTGTGAGAAATAAACAAAAATAAACAAATCATTACTGATGAAATAGCAGTAGTTTATCTATGTACTTGGTAATCCTCTTACCAACAAAAAAATCAACAAATCATTACTTCTCTTACCAAGTATGACATAGATAAACTACTAAGTCATCATATGGTAGCAATTAAACAAATCCTCACCATCATATATAAATAATCCTCTACCAAATCCTTGCAGCATATGGTAGCAGTAGGCCTGAGGTCCCCAACTGCATCCGGCGCGTGCGCCACGTTGACACCTGCGGCGCTTTTTGGCGCCGCCGGGCGAGCTGAGGAAGGCCCATGAGAGGATCAGATTGAGCAGGTGGTTGTGACTGTCGTGAAATACTGCATGGAATATGTTGATGTTTGGTGTCCTTCACCCTGCACAAGATCTCCTTGATCGGCGATATATCACTAAGTCATCATCTTGCTTCCGCAAACATACTTTTAATGTCCAAATGAAACTGAAATGTAATGTGACAGCCAAAAGGACAGTCTACATAACATCCAAATACATGTGATACACATGCGATATGCGATACCAGCTTCTGTCCAGAACACTGTGGGTATACCCACGGCTGTGGGTTCTGGGTGGTTCACCGCCCCAGTCGGTCCCCGTACCAGTGCGGCCAGCAGCCGTGCGGGCTGAAGAACAAAGCGAAGGAAAAGCAACGGCAGCTGCGCCTCACCGAAACGCGGAAAACGACCATGCTGGAGGATGCAGCTGGTGAACGCCGCTGATGTTCGCGGCTGATGTTCGCAGCTGGGGCCCCGGCTGTAAGTAATGGAAAGTAATTAATGGCGATGACAAGTTCAGAATGCTCAAGTTGTGAATGTTGGTCGGTATCAAACTGATACAGCACTGCTAGTGGTTGATCATAATTATGGCAAATAATGGTCGAGGACGGTAGGTAATCACTGATGATGTTTGACACTGGCTCACACTTGTTAATAATGGTTGATGATGGTTGATGATGGATGATGATGATGATGATGATGATGATGATGATGATGATGATGAGACTCAATATTGATCCAGTTAGCATCAACCCATACCCACCGCAACTTGCAAAAATAAAACGATCAGCCAGATTGGGATTGATCTTCTGACTGAATGTGTGGCTGATGCACCTTGGGGTTCTGGGGCGGCTGATGTAAGACAACCAGGAGACAACCGAGCCTTGTATGGAATCCACGGTCTATACTAAAACAGAGCTCTCCATAAGGTGGGTGCCAGCGACAGCATCAAGTATAGGCACAGCTCTGAAACAATGGCCCAAGTCAATATTGCGGGTTCTGATGTGCATTCCATCCCTGTGTGCTGCATATGAATGCATCCACGCAACTCCAAAAACGAGGTTGATGAATTTGCAGCTGAAGAAGGGTTTCTACTGTATCCTGCAGATTAGCCCGATTGCGTGGAAATCCCCCATTTATCGCCAACTGACCTATTAAACCTGGTGTTTTCTTTGACTTCCAGGGTAGTTTATAGCTAACTCACCCATTAAAACTGGTTCTTTTGTTCACTTCTAGCTGACTCACCACCCTTAAAACCGCTTGTTTCCTTCGGTGGTCGTCCCACCAGCTGCCGGGTCCGCGCACCTCACAGATCTCCCCTTCACGGCCCAGGTGTTCCAAGCCATAACCCGTGGAGACCTCGCCGTCGCGAACCGCGCAGGTTGAGGTGGGACTGAAATCGACCATTTCAACGGATGATTAACTGGTAGTTACCATTTCTATCATTTCAATCTACCATTCAACTACCAGTTAGTTTACCAGAGGGTAACTACCAGTTAATCATGGCAAAGAATGGGTTTCCCCAACAAAATGGTGGATTTGTCCATTGCCATGCTAGTTTAGGTCATGATTGAATATAGGGGTTTTAATTGCCGTACTTGGATGTGCACGGCGAAGGTCAGTGGTCACAATTCCCATGATTTTTATGTAGGGGTTGGTTCAGCTACCTTATAGGGTGTAACTAACCATGGTTACAATCTCAGCTGCACATCCAAGTCGTGAGGGTGTGACCCCCCACTTTGTAGTACCCTAGAATCTAGGAATATCTAGGAATTAAGAATGATTTTAGCTTCCAGCTTTGTCGAATTTGATCACCGAGCGCTTTTAGCTTCCACTCATTTGGCAAATCATCATACATGATAATGGTCTTGCAGTAAGAAATGATGTTTGCTTCCAGGTTGGTTTACCAGAGTGTAAAACCAATGAACCAATGACGACATGCATTTGAAGATGGTAAGTGGTGGTGATTGGTGGTGATCGGTGGTGAGTGATGGTGATTGGAGATTCTCATTGTGACCACCATGATTTGAATGATTCTCCAGACTCCTTTCGAAAGGACTGCAACTGCTGTCTCAGGGCTGTGCCACAGTAAGGGCCGCAACGATCCTCAGACGGCCCAGGCTGTGGGTCAGTTGGGATGGTTTGGCTTGACCGATCCCTCGTCTGGTGATTGATATCATTGGTTCGCAGACTGGTTTGATCTTTGGATTGAGCTGCCTGTCACGCAAATGCTGGGCAGGTACCTTTGATAGAAGGAACAGGTCACTTGGCGGATACCAACAGCCAGGGGTACTTGGTTGATTTAGGGATTGATCCAGGGGCCAAGAATGGTGGTGAAGAAGATTTGACGGGCAAAAATTAGGGCTGAGGATGAGGACCGGTGATAAGCAACGAAAATCCACAATTGTGGGTAATTCTAGTCGAACATCACTTCATTGTGATATTCGGAGAATGCAACGGAGTTCAGACAGCACCGCACAGCGGGACCCCGCGAAAGCATACTTGGAGGCTGGGGTACTGGGACAAAACCATGGTTCTAGACCCCATAAGGTAGCTAAACTGACCCCAAACTAACCATGGTTGCTGGGTTGCAACTGCGATCTAATCATGCTTATTAACCTTGTAACGTAGCTTATAACTAACCATGGTTGCAAGGTAGTCCAAGAAAGACCCCCAGTTACTGTAACCGTGGTTATAGACCATCATGGCAGCTCGTGGCAACCAAGCCCCAGGCCCCGGCTGGTTCGTTAACGACGCACCGAGCCGAGAACCCAACGCATCAAAAACACACCAAGCATTCGCGCAGAAGGCGCGCACCTGGCTCCGCCGCAAAGAGGTTGGTTCCGTGTGGAGACTCCGCCGGCAGTTTGGGGGGGTTCTTAAAAAGGGAAACCCACGGAGACTGATGAAACATATGTATGTACATATATATCTATAAATATATCGCTATATATGTAAATATACATATATATATATATATGTACGTTGAAATTTATTTAAACATATATAAATATAGCCGTGCGTTTCTCAAAAGGAAAAGGATCACCCAAATCATCCAGTAGAACACAAAGTATAGTAATCAACCATGCATTTTGAGGGGTTCCCTACTTTGAGAAACCACCACATATAAATACGCATGTGTACAAAATCAATATACTTATCACTATGTATATATATATATATACACACACAAGTGCTTGTATACCTCGCTGAGCTCAAAATATGCCAAAATGTCTGAGACTGAGTCGCTTCAACAGTGGCAATCCTTCATTCTACACTAAACGTTTACTTCCGATTTGAAGACCAGCATGTTCCCTGACTGTATGCGATCTTTACCCACAGACTCAACAGAATTCTTGGGTCATGCCAAATATTTATGTCCTGTGCGCAACTACGGACACACCCGTGTGTGTGTGTGTGTGCGTGTGTGTGTGTGCGCGTGTGCATCTGCGATTCATAACTTGGGGACAAGAATCCATAGGATGTGCAGGATTTGTCTCAAAATGTCTAACAAATTTCCGCAAGCCTCCATCATCATCATCATCATCATCATCATCATCATCATCATCATCATCATCAATCACTTGTTACCCCAATTGTGTTTATTACTTAACTAATATTGGTTATTTACCTATATTTAATTGTTGCTTTCTATAAATCATCATCTTTGAAAGTCGTCCTTGCTTGGTGCTGCACTTCTCCAAGGAGATGGGCGTAACTTTGACAGGTCGACGCCAAGCACTCGCAAGGTCAGCGCAACTTCGATGACGATGCTGGCGAGCAGATTCAGCCAGGAAAAGGCCAGCTTTTGACGAAAGACTGGTGATCTACACCCAAATTATGATCGGTTATGGTGATAATTTTCATTAACAACAATGTACCAACCTCATCATGTTGATAACCATCATTATGTTGATAACTATCATTATGTTGATAACTATCATTCTGTTGATAACTATCATTTACTACCATTGGCCATCACTTAATGATGGTTAACCATACTTTCAACATCACCATGGTGAATCATCATGGTGGTCTCCCAAAGTTGCTGTCCAAACTGCGATCCAAAGCATCACTGCATCAAATCTGGTGCTGGCAAGAAGTGACCAACCCATCAATACATTGCAACCTGGGCTCTGCAAGTTAATGGCTTCTGGCTTCTGGTTGATCATTTACAAACACAAGCACCGCTTGTGAGCAGCACCCACTGTATGTTTCGTTTTTGCGACCATAGCAAACATTTCAGGTGCTCAAAACGCTGCTTCAACAACATCCACCAATCATGATCATGCTGCACGCTTCATATCATCTTATGCGTGGAATTTCAAATTGCACCGGTCCCATGAAAATGATCCTGTGATTTCTCTTGAAAACCCCCCAGAATCTTTGCCTTCTCGGTCCATCAAACAACTGATATGACATGGCTCTGGCTCAAGCTCGCCTTCGCAACAGTCCCAAAACCCGAACCATCCCGAACCCGAACCCTCGGTGCCGGTGGCGTACGCTATTCCAATGGTCACCTCGCAGATTTCCTCCCAACGATGGTGCTTCCACTGCGGGAGGTTCCAGTTGTTCTGGATCTCGGCCCACGGGATGCCATGGTTCTGGATCACTGGTGGGTCGTTGGTCACCACCCCGGCATGAAAAATGTGCGCAAGTCAACTCCATTTGTGAATACATTTGGGAAATGAAAAATGTCAATGAAACCACCAAACAAACAAAGACTGAAGGACTTTGCCCTGTCAAGACCTCGCAAATGGTATGGCTATCATGCTTCACATGCAAACCTGCGGCACCTAGATTTAATCAATGGGAAAAGATACAAACATCCAACAACTGAATTCTGCGCAACACTTGCGAAGAGCGTATAATGGTAAGAAAACAACCATCAATGTGCAAAAGCTGCTGCGATCGTGGCACTGATTTTTTTAGCCATCAAAAGAAGCTTCAAAAAATACCAGCATTTGTGTAGAGCACCCCTGGTAGCTCCTGCTAAAACGATCCCTCTACTCCAGCAATGAGTTGCTAGCAGTGAAGCTCATATCTAAATACTCATCAAAGTGGTAAGTGCTGGGTTTCTGAGAGATTCACCATGGATCAGAGCTTTGCCAACCACAGGCCAGCACTAGATAGAGGGATCAACAATGAGCAGACAAGGGATGCTTGGTGGGATGTGAATAACACCCCGTTTGGGTCATTTGAGATGTTTGGTGATTGTTGACCATCATCAATACTACCGGCCGCTTTTGCAGGTCCAGGTTCAATGTGCAAGTTTTTGGAGTGGAGACAATAACTTTTCTTTCTTGCTGGGATTGAAACACCAAAGGTCAAGAAACTAGCGAAATTCAGCAGAAGTTACGGTCGGACCTTCCATTTGACACCACAAAAAAAAAACCTCACTTTTCAGCGCCTCTTTCCCCGCGCCACAAAAAACTGAGACTTCCACTCCCTTGACGATGTTCCAGACCTCATCTGCTGTCCATGCCCTTGATGGTGAAAAATGCAAAGAGAAATACTTAGTGATGGTTCTACAAATATGATGCGTGATTTGAACGGCTAATGGTTTGGCTTAGTGGTTGATAAATGATCAGTATGTTAATATCTTAATAATCCGCCTGGGTAATGGTCAATAATCCGCCTGGGTAATGGTTAATATGTTAATTAATCTTAATGCTTGGCTAGTATATGTCAATAATCTCAAAATTTGTGATGATGGCTGATGTTCCCACTGCTTCACCAACGTCCGCACTGCGGTCAACTGCCGAGTAACAGTGACTGCTTGACCATGGGTCAAGCAAAGTAACAGTGACTGCATCCCTCACTGAGCCAGGGGCCAGGAGAACCAGCATCAAAGCCGCACAGGCCAAGCTGTAAATCAAATAGGGCCTCAAGGTTGGTACTGTCTGAGGGCTGGCTGGGGGCTGGCTGAGGGCTGACCTGTGCTGGCTGCGGGTTCCTCTGCTCTCTGGTGAAAACCGCCAGCAAAGCTACGCCACCTGGTCTTTGATGGGGAAACAACCTGCTAAAGCGTCGAAAATAATCATTGCGAAGAAACGCGACCCTTGCCTCCCTTTGTGGTTGATTCTGACAAGGATTTGATGCCACCAATCAGTCCCTGATGATAAACCAAAGGGGAAGCTGACTTTTGCCCAGAAACCAGCTGACAAGTGCACATTCTGCGACACAGCTCGACCATGTTAACTTGGACACGATCAACTTGTGCCACTGCATGTAGCCTCAATGTTGAAAGCTATGGAAATCCATGAGGTGCAGTGAATGCCCCATGAAGCACAGGGGTTGCTATTCCTGTTCACCAAATCACTAAAACTATGGGAACCATCCACAAATCTGCCTGCGCTTAGATGCGGTTCACCAATCCGCGGCTGGGTCTCAACTTCAGCGTTTGTCGCTGAAAACAAGAGAAACTCAGAGACGTTCAGATGAGTGACCTTTGATTTCTCATTCCTAACCTCAAAATGGAATCCTAACCTCAAAATAAATTAGCAAAACATCCCTAAACAGATCTAAACAATAAGCATAAATCAGCATAAGAGTAAACAAATTTGTTTCTATGACATTTGAGGGAGCTCTCATGAAGCCCACTGATCCCACAGAGCATTTGATCCGAGTCGCCGTTTCAAGCGCCACGAAAGGATGGCATGACGCGCCTGGCTGCAAGAAAGTCACAACTGGATCAGTTCAGCTAACAAGGTTATACGGAGGTTGTAACACTTGTAACCACTATAGTAATGGTTGATGATATAGGAGATTTGTGGTTATAATGAGAAAAAAAAGCATGGAATTTTGAGCGCCAAGTTGATCTGTCATTGTTTGGGCTGGGTTTCATATGGTCCGATGATCTGCTGAAAGGGTTCGCCCAAGATCAGAGGTTTATCTACTGAACAGCTCATATGTTGGGATCTACTAGCAACTGACCAAGCTCGCAATTCGCAATCATATGATGACATGCATGGGATGAGGGATACATTTCCTTCATGATCCCTGCACCTCAGTCATCGCTACCAGAATTCTTGGAAGTCACAATGAGATCAAATCTTTAAGCAAATGGCCCCGTATTCATCCCCGATAGTATCTATATGTACCTATCCGACCTTCTCATAATATCATCATACACTCATCACATGTTCAAAAATTATGTTGGCATTTCCCACCACTCTGCACTTGATCCTTGGTTTCCCATGGTGCTCGATGCTGCAGGCGTGGATACAAAACGCACGCACGCACGCGCGTTTTCGCCAGGTTGGACGCCCGGCCGCGAATCACAACGATGCATCAGTTGGAAGTAAGTCCGATGAACACCGATGTTAACACCAATGGTTGGTAATACACGCGCGGACGCTTCCAAGTCAAGTCACAGCCTAAGCAGTGACCGCGGCTTACGGTCAACCCACCTAGGTTGGCAATACAATTGAATGATCCATTGCGGTCAATTATGAACAATCAATCCTGAACAATCAATTGTGAACAATGGTAATACAAAAGAATGACTAGGATTATGAACAAACATGGCAAATACAATGCCAACAATGCCACAGTAATTTGTTACCAAATGTATCTAAAAGTTATGATCATGATTCCACCAGATTAATGGCTATCATTAACAGTATTGTATCCCTTAGCATTGACTGTTACTGCATAATAGTTGATTGTTACATAGACTTAAATAATTGTTAGTTTTCAATGATTGGTTTTGACTCGTACTAATGGATGCTAATCAATTCACTGCTAAATCTTGCTAAATCAATAATTTCTAATGACTGTGGTAATGAAACAACCATACAATCCTCTCGTAAGCATCAACCAATTGCTAAATCATTGATTATCAAATGATTGGTTCGTCACTGAAACCTTAAGTGATTGGTGGTTAGTCTCGCCATCCCAACAGTATGAGTCAATCAACCAACCATCACAACTATGGTGAAAACACGAAAAAAAATGATTCAAAGCACCACCCCCATGCTCCGGAATCTTACTAGATTTAAGCGTTAATCTTCCAAATCTTATCCGAACCAAAAATTCATCGAGCATTCCTATCCTGACCTTAATGAATCCTTGATCAGCAACCTGCTTGGCAGCTGGCGCACCTGCTCCCTACAGCTCAGTCTGAAACGTCCTCTTTTTCGCGTCAAGCCGTGGTCGTTTCATACAGCTTGAGGATACGAATATGGTCCATATGGTGGTTTCTCAAAATAGGGGTATCCCCAAATCATCCATTAATAGTCAATTACAGTAATAAACCAACCAACCATTTTGGGGGTTACCTAATTATTTTAAGAACCCCCCTATATTTTCACCACGATGAAAACCCAGGCTGCAGAAATTGCAGATGTTTGGGGATGCTAATATCATTCTAGATAAATCATCACAATGCCGAGTGTTCCAACAGATTCGTAGCCATGTTGTCATGACCGGTATCCAAATGATTTTTGAACTGGCTCAGCCGCCCATCGCACCCCTGGATTCATCTTCAACCTGCGAAACCCGCAGGTCTAGCGCAGGGATCACTACCAGGTGCCATATCTTCGTCTCATCTGTTTCTTGTTGCTGGTTGACCCATGGCATGTGTGTACGAATAAAAATCCTGTGTTAAACTCAAATGATTGAATGGTTTCCGACCTAAAATTGCTTTTCTCCACACCTGAGTTACTTGAACCCAGGGCAATATGGTGGTTCCTCAAAACAGGGGCACCCCCAAGACATCCTCTATATTAACCATTTATAGTGACAAACCAATCGTTATAATTAGTATATCCCTTTTTATTGCTTATTTTTCCCCCTGCCAATAACCGTTGGTAATCATTGGCAACCATTAAAAGATCAACCACAACCTTGGGGTAGCCCCATGGCTTGAGAAACCACCATCAATGTATCACCAAAAAGTGGCTGATCCCAAACTTTTCGGACCGTCTCACAGGCTTTTCACTCACAGCCGTTTATCTACCATCTGGTTTCACCACTCCCTGTAGCTCTGTAGCTCGGCCTTTAAAGGGATTTAGGGATACCCTGGCTCCTTAGCTCCCTGAGAAGCACCAGCTAGTTATCGTTGAACCTCTGTAAATCGCAAGTCTTCACCGGGACCATTCGCCATCGACAATCAGTACTAGCCGTTATTCAGCGTTGTCAATTTCTACTACTGACACGCTTTAAGTACATAATTACACAATTAAATGATTACGTCATTGATATTATGTTTGACCACTAAATCGACCTTTATATTGACAAAGTTTGATGTGTCGTGTACAAGCTGCCCCAAAAACATGTGTGTAAAGTCCTGTTCAATAGGAAAACCAACACTAAGAACATAATCCATTGAAAATGGGTGCTGATCCATAGCCATCGATGCGCACTGGGGGTAACTTATAATTACGATCATGGCCCTACAAGGTAGCTCAACTAACCCCAAACTAACCATGGTTAACTGGACATGGCGCATCCAAGATCATGACTGTCCAGCCAGGCCAACTGACCATGGTTAATAACTTGGTGATCATGACCACTATAGTTATTAACCACTATAGTTGTTAATCACCAAGTTATTAACCATGGTTATTAACCATGGTGTAGCCCTTAGCTCAACATCCATCATCTCAACGGCTGGCGCAGGCGCGAGATCGATCAAAGTCGGTCCTCCGGGAGTGCCAAGTCTCAAGAGCCAGTTCCTCGGTCATCGTTTCTGCGGCCCTGAAAAGATGGCTATGGGCCATCAGTTCATGACTTAGTGGTTATAAGAACTTAGTGGTTAACAACTGTAGTGGTCAATAACTATAGTGGTCAACTAGTGGTTACAAAACTAGTGGTTAACAACTAGTGGTACAAAACTAGTGGTCAATAACTATAATAACTATAGTGGTTAATTCTATGATAACTAGTTTATAAGCTCGTTAATGCTTGATCGCTGGGCATAGTAAACTACAATAATAGGGGATACATCAAGCCACACATGGCCATGGTTTACTCAGAACGGACCCAAAATGGGTTGTGAAGATGCCAAGAGCGACGAATGGCTGGTGATTGGGTCCCCCGGCTGAGCAGCTGAGTGACAAGCAGCGCTATTGCATCTGATTATCCGACCATGATCTTCACGATCCTCAAGTATCAAGGGATGGTTTATGATGGCTAATGATGGTTGATGATGGTTGATGCCTGTTGATGCTGCTTAAGGATGGTTGATGATGGGTCAGGATGGTTGATGATGGTTGATGGTCCTCAACTATCATGACCTGTTGGCTCCCACTATCATCAACCATCATCAACCATCATCAAACCATCATCAACCATCATCAACCATCATCAACCATCATCAAACCATCATCAACCATCATTGACCATCATCAATCGTCATTGACCATCACTATCTGATTGTTCTCAGTGCCTCTCATCGCATCACCCGACGCGCTGCAGTCAAGCTGCGAAGGCTCCGGAGGCGCTACCTGTGGAAACCGAGGGAAACGATCCAACGGGATCCACCCCGAGTGGATTTGCATGGGGATGTTTAATGGGATTGGCTTGATTCATTCGGGATTTAATGGATTTGTATGGCTAGTTTAATGGATTTGTATGGCGAGCTGGGTCATTATTACCCAACCAATGGTTAATAGTTAATAATAAGGGATAACAACCAACAATAGTAGGGGATATAAGGGATATACCAGCTATATATGGCTATGGGTCAATATTTAACCAGCCAACTAAGGGGGGATAATGACCAAGCAATACTCGGGAAAACAATGGTTGATGATGGGGAATAGGGTTTTGACCCACTGCCATATCTTTCTTTGGATCTTTATTGGGATTTTGTGCATGTTCATGGATTTGCCTTGATTCATTGGTACCTTTCTTGAGATGTTTATCTTTTATTGGAATTTGTTTGGGGATGCTTATGGATTTTTCGATACATGTTCATGGTAAATGGTGGATATTCATGGGGATGTTCCAGATCCAGCTGGTTTTGAGAGAGAGTCACACTGTTGAACCAAAGCTTACCCAGGTAATATAGTCGAGGATTGACAGTTATTTCGCAAAAATCCGCTGTAAACTATCAGTAGTGGCTGTTTTCACCATTCACCATGACCAATCGTGAACATGCATGATTAATCATTCGTACAAATGGTATATCCTAGTATCAATGTGAAAATCGGTAGTCAAATATCATTGAGAATTCATGAATTGTAACTTATGAATGAATCATTGGTATGACCCCAGAGTATGAGATTTGCGGATACAGCCGGTGCAGTGCAAACGATTCACCACATTGTCACTACCTTGGAGTTTCATGGCGCTGTGATCGAGCCTTCAGCAACCCAAATAGTCCGCGATGTACCGACCAATCAGCCCACGCGACAACTCAGTTTTCACAGCCTCAAGGGAAGGTTGGGAGACTTCCATCAAGTGGCACTCTACCTGGCATGGCAAATGTGAATCAGCATTGGGCGCGGTATGCTGTAGCGATCTGCGATGGCATGTCGAGGCAGCGAACATGCTTACCGGTCATCAATTCTGGGCGGATCAAGCAAAATACACCAACAACATCCCATTTCTTGCGAGGAAAAGCATCCATCGAAGATTGGCTTGCATTTGGTTTGACCAACGGCACCAACGGTATTCAGTGGCAGTGCCCTGTTTTACAAAGCGCCTCATGATACCGCAGAATATTGACGATGCTCGTCCACTGACAGCATCCTTTCAGAGAATCATTCGAGCACACGCACAATGAACAATGATTCTCTGAAATATATTCCACTAACATATATATATATGTTATATATTGAATGTATATTATATATTCCAGCCCCTGTGTCCTTTTAACAAAGTCAAAGGCATCGATGCTGTGCGCTTCCGGGCCACCATGAAAAATATGAGTCAACCAACCACCGCATCGCAGGTGTCAGCCGATCCCTTGCAGCGGGCGGGCGAGCCAACCAACCAACCATTTGTTACGAGTACTACATGGTGGTTTCCCCAAATAGGGGTACCCCTAAGTCATCCTCCATGAGTCATTTGTAGTAATAACCAACCAATTTTGGGGCTTCCCTATTTCAAGAAACCCCACATGTGGCAAATTGAACAAAACGTTCAAAACCACCAGCCAGTAACCACTACTACCAACCAGCTGAAGGAACAATCAACCACCAAGTAGCACCAAGTAGCACCACCGTGCTTGGAAAGTCCTCACCTCAGATGGCCAAGTCTGCATCGATCCCCATTCGCCCCTTGCCGTCACGGCTGGGGAAGATCCCCAGCTGCCAGGTCGGCTGAAGATCTGCAGGTGGATTTCCAGGTGCCTCTCTGGTATAGATTCGCAATCATGTGGGTGTTTCTCAAGCCAGTGCGGGGTACCCCCAAATGATCCATTTTCTGAACTATTTACAGTAATAAACAGCCATTTTGGGGGCTCCCTATTTTGAGAAACCACCTTGTCTGAAAAAGATGGCTGTTTGGATTCGTAAAAGATGGATTTAACTGATCATGTCAGAACAACAAAATTGCTCTTCGGATGAATCCAAAGAAATGATACTTGTTTATAATGATGAACCCCAAAAAATGGCTCTTGGATCATCTTGGCATGGTTTCATCATGTCTTTCAGAAAAGAATCCACACGAAATGGTTTGCAAAGGGATAGATCGCTTCGTTGTTGTCTGAGCCGAGCTCGTCGCAGCAGCAGGGAGGGCAGCCCCAATCATTGGTCACCAGTGGGGCCCCCAGTTGATAAGGTAACCCTACGAGGGGGGCCCCGTATTTCACCTAAGTTGGTTGATAGGGTAGCTACCAGTTATGGTAGATACAACCGTACTTAAACGACTTACTTACCAACTTGTACCTGTGCCAAAATTCGTCCAACATGCAGGGCCGCGCCGAGTTCATTCACTTCATTCATCCTCTAGACCTGTTGGAAATTGTTGGCTGTTGACACCCCACGTTTTTCTGCCGTGGAATTGCACAGTGCCAGTAGCACAGCTTCGTTGTGGGGATTCATGAGATGTACTACAGCTCGAAGGCTAGATGGCCATGTACCTTCGGTCTACACCAACTGACCATACCCAAGCATCCCCGCTGACCCAAGACTTTTTGGCGCATCAAGCGCAAACGTCCACAGTCGTTGGACTCGTGTAGCTCCGGGACATCTCGACGGAATCTTCTTCCTGCGACGCTCATCTATGGGCCCTGGCGAAATGTGGAATAAACAAATATGGCGGTTTCTTGATGGCTGGGGGTACCCCCAAATCATCCAATAGATTCTAATAGTATCTAATAAACATCTGATGATTCCATAGCTGAGGGTTACTCCGAGATCATCCAATAGTCTTTTTGGGGTCCCCTGTCTTGAGAAACCACCAAACGGGTTTGTCAACTTGTCCAATGCTGTACCCTCCAGTGGTGGTTCTCTAAAAATGAAAGCTGGATAGTAGCTAGGGGTACCCAAAAATCCTTTGGAGAACTTGACTTGCCAAAGGGAGCATTGCTGA
Organism: Symbiodinium kawagutii; assembly: GCA_009767595.1. Lineage (NCBI taxonomy): Eukaryota > Dinophyceae > Suessiales > Symbiodiniaceae > Symbiodinium > Symbiodinium kawagutii. Next base: position 167,787 of record VSDK01016794.1, read on the forward strand.
GAACAGTACCACTCCCTACCATGTAATCGAAGAGCGAAAAGTTGACAACACCAAGCATTGACCACTGGTAATCAACCATATAATAGTCGATTCTTAATCACCACTATGACCCACTATTAACCACTTGCAGTTTTGACAGTGAAAGGTATTGACACCCCAGTGACTGGAAACATCGGAACCAACGAAGTACATCCAAGCCGCAACATTCGTTGTTCAACGGTGAGCACTGACCGCTGATTCTGTTTATAGGGCTGTAGGAAAGGTGACCCCTGCTGTGAAGCTTTCAGCGGCAATGACACACACCCAAAATGCTTGGTAATGATTGGTGATCATCCCCTATTGAACAGTAGGAATCATTATGAACCAGCACCAATATTAATCGTCATGAACCATTCTGAAGCACTATGAACACTGATGAGCAAGGATGAATGATCATGAACGATCATTAACCATGATGAAACACTATCACCGTTCTTAACCACGGTTAGTACCACCGTCAACAACCATGCGAATAGGAAGTCGATAGTCAATCACAATTAACCGTCTATAGTACAGAAACCATCAAACAACCATCATTCAACCACTAATCACTATTAATCAATATTAACCACCATGCATTGCTGTAAGCATCAATTAGCCACTCATTAATAATTGTCGTCAATGAGTGGTGAATTAACCGCTGATGAATTCTTACTAACCATGGACAACCCTCAACTAAATCATAATCATGACACAGCCACTGTCTATCATTGACATCCACCCATTCGCCATCCGTTTATCAACGAAAAAACCAGCTAATCATCAACTCAGTATTAATCAACATGTACTATCAGAAACTCAGACTAACCATTACTCAATCACTATTAATCAACATTCATCATCCATTCACCATCCATTCACCATCTTTCAATCCAACGTCATCCGCACCAGGAATTTTGCGGGAAAAAATCTACGGGCCAGTGCTCCTCCTCTTCTTGGATGACAGCATCACCAGGCCAGCGGCCTGTGCTGAGTTGCCATCTATGTAATGGTGGTTATCTAAAGTACATGGTTATCATATGGGAAAAACATGCTGGTTGTGCATATGTAAATATATGTGCTTGCTATTAATTGTTATACCCGGTTGTTAATGGTCAGTATATGGTTCACAAACAAAGATTCTGGTCAGTTATCGTGGTGTATATGACTCACGTCATATACATATATGTGTGTGTATGTATGTATGTGTGTAAAAAATATATATATATATATATATATCGATGTATGGTCAATAGCAAAGGGTTTTACCATTGAAACAACATGTCATCTGTTGGGTTTTTCTGGGACAGCCAAAGTAGGAGAAGCTTCCGAGCTCAGCTTCCCCAGCAATGTTAAGCACTGTGCTTTGCCAGAATGAATTAAACATTGTTGTTATCTTGGTGGCTTATAGATCCCTTGCTAAAAATATATTTTTAGTGGTTATATGGTAAATCCATCATATCCCAAAAACACTAAAAACCTAAGCTAGTGGGTATAAGCCATCCAGTTATTAATGAGCATTAATCAAGCAATCTTACTTAAACAATCTCGCAAGCATGAGAACTCTCTTAAATTGCTTTCGAAATATTATTCTCGAGAGTTGTAATCAAGTTGTAATCATCAGTATTGATTGTATTGTATAATTAAGCATCCTCCGCCATTCTCCCCAGGCACCATCCTCCCCAGGCACCATCGCTATTTGGTGCTCGGAAAAACTTCGGAGCGGGCCCTGGGCACCCTCACACTGCAGGTCGTTTAAGCCACCATGAAAGCATGGGATCGGTTCCTGCGCGCTGGATCCGCGTACGTCAGCACCAATGGGGCCCCATGTGCATGATCAGGGGACACAGAACCAGTAGAACTGTGCCACAAATGACCTTAGAACTGTAAAATAATTACTATTGTAAACTACTGTATCCATTTGGTTTCCCCATCCCTAGTAGCTCCTGGCCTCGCTCCCCCGTAGGGATTTATGGATGCCCGTGGCTCCTTCGCTCCCCAGCCAGTAAATGTTGACCGTCAAATAACCGCATTGATTCCCGCTTTGTACGGACAAACTCACTTGAAGGTCAACGATTCGGCAAAACATGGCAACATTAACTCCGGTAGGTCTCCCATCCAACACCATCTGCTCACTTCCCGCTGAAAAGAACACGCTGATCTCAGTACCGGTATTCCCACAGCACGCCATGATAACCCCAAACAAACCAGCCGCTCACCACAGGACCCTGGGCTTTGATAAGTGCAAGGCAGGGATTAATCGCGGCACGGAAGTACCAGCAATCCAAAGCTGGCCGGTTGGATTACAAAAATCCAACCAGCTTTCGATTACCCAGCTGTTGAAGAGAGATTTGTCCCGGATGGAATTGGATGGAATTGGCACATTCAGATTTTCTCAACATAATCTCTCTAAAAATCATCCAGTAAACTTTAAAACATCTCTGAAAAACAATACAAGCTATCCAATCTCCAAACAAACATCTAGAACACATCATCTCCATAATTTCAAAAAAACTCAAGTTTTTCCTATCACTTAGATCTTTAAAAATCACTTAGATAGTAATTGATAGATGCCCATTATAGATTTCAATCTTTAAAAATCACTGAGATGCCCAACCGGTGCATTTTCCCCTGTGCATGGGTTCCCCCATCCAGTCCGGCCATTGCGCAGACCTGGGCTGGATCGGATGGCTCAAAATTGCCGTGGGTGGCTTACGAATGGTTGATGAACCATTGATGGTAACTTGGAATATATGCAAATATATATATATATACTGTAAAAACGGTATATATATATATAACGGTATATAAACATGTATATATGCATTTGCGTAATATGTATATGTAAAAATACACACGTATATATGTATTTATGTCCATGCATGTAGTTAAAATAGATATACAGGCATGTGTATATATTATATATATATATGTATATATATCATGCATGTATAGTAAATATATAACTTTGCTCTTCTCATGTCATGAACACGCACTTTCATTGATGGCAATAACAGCCATTGACGATGACAAGTCTGATTTTCTCGCAGGTTACCGCGGTTACAGTTGCGGTAATTGACCATCAAGATGCTTGAGAATGGTTTCTGAGAAACGAATCCGCCCCGAAATAGCAATATGTTAAATCGCAACTACATACAACTACCATTTGGTTGGGGCACTCCTGGAAGCTCCTGGCACTGCTCCCCCTTTAAGGCCGGGCAAGGGCAGGATACCCCTGGGCTTCGCATCTGGTCATCATCTCACAGGCTCATCAAAAACGCTACAGCAAGGATTCATGGGGTGTTTCTCAAGTCATAGGGGTACTGGTACCCCCAAAGCATCCTTCATATGGTGGTTTCTCAAAATGGGGGACCCCCAAAAATGGTTGGTTTATGACTATAAATGACTGCTAATGGATGATTGGGGGGTACCCCTATTTTGAGAAACACCCATATTATAAAATCATTTGTAGTAGTAAACCAGCCATCTTTAAACAACCATTGGCATTGCGATCGGAACTCCTATTCAAGCTGAACCCCAGAGAGCGTCAGCGATTGTGCCGCTAGCGGGGTAAAAAAGGCTCAAAATGATGAGCAAGAAACACATGTAGGTCTCTTTTTCACATGCTTTCAAGACATACTCAAAAAACAGCAAGAAACATGTAGGTCTTCCCCACATAACCAGAACATCATGTGCAGAGCATGTTTTCTGCTACATGTTTTTTCTTTGTTGGCAAAGTTGGACAATCCTGAGCAGAAAGGCAAGAAACATGTCGGTCTTTTCACCAATGACCTCCAACCATGATCACTCATTGATGTCCTCCACCACTGTAGGCCTTACAACGGTTGTTAGACTCCTTGGTTGCCCCATTGGATGACCATCCCCTCCGAGAAGCTCCGCGTCCTTCTGCTGAAGCTTCTCCTTGGATGGACGGACCACAACTGTGGAACCATGTGAAACCACAGCAGAAGCCGATCAGCGAGGATGCAGGATGTCGTTTCGCATGATGCAAAAAGAGGATTTCTATTTGATTGACGCTGCTACCCATGATTGACAACTATTAGCTATCAAGAACCACTTATACAAATCCATACCGATCCTTGGATATCCCTGGCCATCATTGATGCCAATAAGCCCCGGGGTTCGGCGCAAAAACCGACAACGATGCCCCCTCAAAATGAGCTGTGGATTCTAGACATCCGCTTGAACTTGTGATACTGGACATGGAGTTCCAAAGAGTGGAATCGGATGGTTGGAAGTCCGAGCAGAATTGAAATGACCCTGCAACTACCGAGTTGACAAAAGGGCCAAGAAAAAACATATGTTTTGGATATTTGAGCTGTTGGGCTGTAGAATTGACTAGATAAACCCCAAAGTCAAAACAGTGAAAAGACCACCTGTCATCCGAAACGGCAATGTTGATTTACCCTCGGTTAGATCATTCAAACAAATCAAAGAATCTAGCGGTCAACATGATTGCAGTGTGGATATGGGTGTTTCTTAAAATAGGAGAACCCCCAAATCATTCCATGTCAATCATTTATAGCAATAAACCAACATACACCAACAATTTGTTGAAGTCCCCAATGTTGAGAAAGCACCATATGGTATCCAAAGAGCTGTTAGTTCTCATGCATATCCTTGGATGGGTCAGAGGTGCCACCATCTATCTGCGGATACACCCGTATGACTTTGGAAACTTCTGGATTGGTTCTTTGCCGTTGTGTATTGTCCCTTGTTGATAGTATTCTATAACCATTGTATAGTGGCTGTGAATCCTTGGGAGTTGGTCATGATTGACCAATGAGAAACCATGCTCAATTCTGATTTACCATTATGAACCGTTATTAACCATTGTTAGCCATTGTTAACCACTATTAACCATTCTTAACCATTATGAACCATGATTAATCATTGAGTGATTGACCAAGTATGAACCACGCTTAATCCATATCCAATATCTGATCGCACTATTTTCATCAGCATTTACGAACGTAGACAGTGCAACGCATCATGACAGCAGTGTTAGTAATGAGAGCAGCGTAGCGACTAGGATCCCTGATGAACCATTCTCAATCATCGACAACTGGTATGAACCAGTATGTATGAAGCATTATTATTGATGGCATGCAGCAACTTGTCAGTATCATTGGTTCTTGATCATTGAACCCATTCATAAGAGCTCGTAGACAATTCAAAAACGGTGGTTGGACAACCACATCAAACTGCCAGTTTCATCCCAGGTAGGAACCATGAGTAACCCTTGCTAAATATGATTGACCAGTACGAACCATTCATGAAGCACTAAGAATTCACAATTGGTTGCTGCTGACTGTTAACCGTTACTTAACCATTATCAGCCATGATTACTTAAATATCTAATGGTTCGCAATCACTAACTAGTATCATTAACGAGTCGCTGATTAATTGCCTTCAAATTAGTCAACCATCAACTAGCCATTCTCAACCCCAATTCTCAACCTCTATTAGGCATGAATCAATAAAAACCATCACCAATCGCAAACCATTAGTCAACCATTGATTAAGATGGTTAAGCGTGAATGAACCGTCAATTGCTGGCTGGTGGCTTCGAACCCTGAGAAAAATATGTGGCAAGCAACCATCCTGTCTTTTGAGGAAAACAAAAGCTGTTTGAAACAACCAACCAATAGTTGTAAACCACCATTGTCGCTTATTATTCCCTATTATTCACTACTCAAATCCAACCTTTCAAACCACCAACCAGCTATTTGTCTTACTTATCCTCCACAATTAACCACTATAGTCACTATTAACCCGAGTTCAGCATAGAAAATCCCCTTGGTTTGAACCATTAACCACTAATTATGGTCACCTATTTGCAACCACTATGAAGCCCTAGTTAACTGGTTGGTGGTTTCAACCCCATTGAAAAATATTAGTCAACCAACCATTTGTTAATAAATACTAGGGAAAAAAATGTTAAAAACCACCAGCCAGTTCATTGACCACTATGGTCACCTGTATCCAACCACTGTGAACCCCTAGTTCACCATAGAAAATCCATGAAAATCCCCGAGTTAACCATCGAACAATCCTATGGTTTTTTCACCCACGAAGCATTCACCTCCAAGTCTCCACCAATTGCAGTGCAGCAGAGCTCGCAGTACTTGCCGCCAGTTGAGCGGTGGAGCAAGGACTGCCGCGGGGCCTGGCGGTGCAACGAGGCGTCAACCCGGTGGCGGTGCAACGACAAGCTGTGACCCTTAGCTACCCTCTTGTGAACTATCATGGCTGGCTGGAAAACCCACCATTTCAATGGATGATTTCTCAGGGTTTTCCGAACAAAATGGTGGATTTTCCATTGCCATGTTAGTTCACCAGAGGGAAAGTGAATGATTCGTACAGCTATACCATGTCACATGGTCATCACGTTACCATGCTATACCATGTGAATGATCAGCATGGTATATTCGTCATGTCATGTGAATGATCGTCTCACAGCTGCTGATGAACGTAACCGTGGGGATCTTTAAGTATCCCTTTTGGTGGTGATATCATTGAAGAATAGGTTACCAGATACTAAGTGGGATGATCATCCAATTACAGTAGCTTGCCGCACTGTGTGGACAACAAACTGATTTATGGCCGGATTGCGCTCAATCATGGTTATTAATATGCTGAAAATTCATTAGTAAGAGGGTTTCTAGCCGTGCACTCATGATTGGTAGTAATGATTAGCAACAATTATTAGCAACACTGATTATAGAGTCGAAATGACCAGCAAGTATTGGTTGGTGGTGCTCAAGAATGCTTGATGATGATAAACACTGGCATATAGAGGCGAATCAATGGTTTGCAATCATGAATAATGATTGGTGGAGAACTACTCCCGATGAATCTCAAAAAATTGGAGGTAGGCCAAAAAACCGATGATTACTGTGCAATTGAGGAAAACAAACCAGTTGTCATCAAACAGAGCCAAACCATGCACAAGAATTAAACAAAATGAGCTGGACATAATCATAATACCATGTCGAAAAATATCCAATAGAACCTGTTAAGTACGTGAAGAAACAAAAAAATCAGGGTTGTTCGTAAATCAAAGCTCCCCAAAAACCTGCCGTGAAGAATGGACAAATCAGCAATTTTGCCATTTGGGTATGACCCTAATAGGAAAACCCAAATTTCTAAACCACCAACCAGTCTTGCCACTGGACCTGTCCACTGGACACCTCCAGCTGGTCTGGGCCACCGGGCAACAAGGTGAAGGGCGCCATGTCCTCCTCACCTGGCGCAACGAGCACCGCAGCACCCTGGGACCCCTCGTGGGGTCCGGCAGCTTCGCTGAGCCAAGCCACGCAGCTCGGTCTTCTGCAAGCTCTGCAGGCCCAACTTGGCGCTTTCGCGGCATCGCACGCGGCTCTCCTGCGCACCACCGACACGACGTGAGAACCATGGGATTTCGAAGCTCGGGCCCGATGGAATTCGCTGTAGAAATGAAATTCCTACAGTTGGCCCGGAAGTTCTTTGATCGAAAAATCGCAGATCAACTGATCTAATGAATCAAAGTTTCTCAAAGCTCCAGTTCGAAAAGCTCAACTGTTGATCTGAGATCCATGGTTCAATTCATATACATCAACCTGATCTAAGTCAAAAAAACCTCCCGTGAAAATTGCTCCCGGCTCCTGCAACTTGGCCTGGAGCTGCTTCTGCAGTTGGATCGCCTAACGGAAGGATCACGTGGCCCGGGCGCTGAGTGGGACGGCCAGGAAGGTTTCGTGACCAGGGGCTGCCATGGGGCCGTTCACGAAGATCGACCATTGGGCTAAGCTGCTCAGAGGTAGAACACCAACTTGAAGATGCGAATCGAGATTTCAATGTTCATATCCAGAATGTGACATTGTCTCTCCCCAGTGGTCTCAAATTCTGAAAATGAGCAGTGAAAACTCTTGTGTGATGGCATTCTGCAAGTTGACTGTGGTCAGCGAGTGCTGCAATTTTGTTTTGTGGGATTCCTGGACTATATTAATAAAATCAGGGTCCAGAAGCATTTGAGCGGAATATCCAGGTACCCCTTTACTTGGCGCCCATTTTAAGGAGTGTGACTCCCTGTTCGCAAAATGAGTTATCGCGCATGCACTGAAATGGCATCTGCAACCTGAATGTGAATCAAACATGCACAACACAGTTGCTTTAAAAAGACGAGATCGAAAATGATTTTAGATGTAATGTTGGTTTCTGATTAGTATCTACCTGTTGGTTTCATCTATTTTAATTACTTTAGGGGGGGTTACACTCATCAGAAACCAACATTAAGAAGCTTGAATAGACCCTTGAAGCTGTAAAGTTGACGACCTGGGATTCAAGGGCTTCGGGAATCCGTTGTGAGTCGCAGGAAACTCCCAGGCACAACACTTGGTACATCAGCAATAGCAGATTCGAAATCGACCCGTCGCCGAACCCGGCAAGGAGATACCTGATAAAGATAAGATCATCCAAAAGAAGGGAGACAGGTTGGAGCCCGCATATCACTTCTACATCTTCTATTTTAAAGTTACATGGAGTTTCGACATTTTGTCTTAAGATCATGGATGTCACCTGCTTTGACATGACTCTTCTATTTATCATGTAGCCTGAAATTAATAAGACCACCTTTTCTATAAAACGAGATTCCTGGCTACCAAGCCAATATGAGGACATCTTTACCCAAACAAACACTGAAAATATACCTGTTCGCTCATACATGATGTACCCCCAAACTGCCACCCTCTGAAAAATGCTTCTAAACTCGGATGGTTAGTAGGTACCATGGCCATGGTCAACCCCATATGACCTCCACATGTCCTCCAGTGGAGATCTCCCACCAAGGCACAAAGGCTGGGACGGAGGCTGGGCGTTGATCAAAAAGTTCGTGACCAGTTACAACCTGCCCCAGTTCTCAGTGCAGTCATGGTTGCGAACCATGGTTACTGTAGTAGAGGCTAAGTAATAGTTGTTAATTAATCATGTTTAGTAATGGTTAACAACCAACTAGTATAGGAGATTCAGACTGACCTCATTAAACTCGTCAGTTAATGGTTGTTAATCATGGTTAGCTATTGGTAATGACCAACGAGTAAAGAGTTACAACCTGCCCGAGTGAATAAACAGTATGAGTAGTAAATGGTTGTCAATCCTGCTCAGTAGTGGCTAAGTCATTGCTGTTAATCATTGTTAGTAGCGGCTAAGTAATGACTATGAATCATGGTTAGTACTCGTCAATAGCCAACTACTTAAAGTTTAATGACGATTCAAAGGGGTAAACATGGGCAAGAATAGTTGCTAATCCTGCTTAGTAGTGGCTAAGTAATGGTTGCTGATCATGGCCAGTAGTGAGGCTAAGTAGTGGTTGTTAATCTACTGCTATGTCCTGGTCAATAGCCAACTAGTTTAAAGGTTAGTGGCAGTTCATAACGGTAAATGTTGGTATGCATAGTTGTTAATTCGGTTAGTAACGGCGAAGAAACAGCTTCATCGGCGTCCCCGGAGTTTTGAATAGTTTATCATGTTTGATCGTGGTCAATGAATGTGTTCAAATGTTTGATCAAGGGTCAATGGATGGTAAATCATGGTTTATGATGCTTAATAGCGGTATGTAGCAAAATAATAGCAGGAATTATCAAATCTTTTTCAAACGGCCAGGAAGGTTCATTACCTTCTATATGGTTGCCCGCAACTGGTTTGCTAAGGCTTTTTTCGGATCGGTCGGGATACTTAGGCGAATAGAACTGAATTCTTCACCCTCATGCTGTGGAGTTCATGAAGCATCCTCGCAATGGGCGATCGAATCAGAAGAATGAACATGTCATTAAGAAATGATAGGTCCCTACGCACGATATAGTTTACGGTACACATTTTCTATACGTGTTAACCCGCACGCAATTCTCATGAGCAAATATCGAACACGACAATGCCAAGGTTCCTCATCTCGTCAATATAGGACAGCAAACCATCACGAATCATAGCTCACCATGTTCAAACTTTATCAGCACCTATTAGAAACCACGATACAGTACAATCATATATATATATTTATATATTGATTATGATCCATACTGTGACTATCTCAAGCACTGTGAATCATTGTCTACAATCACTCATTTCTAACGTTCTCCGCTGTCTAACCCACGCACTACTTCACAAGCTGGCGCTACTCCAACCATGTACCGGAGGCGGCACAGGCCATAGAGACCAAAGAATGGTGCTCATTCCAAACCGTGGTGGTCAATCAATGGGTTTTACCGATGGGTCATTGGCAATGATTGGTTTGGAAACTTAATTACCCAGTACTATGATGAAGCATCAAGTGACCACTAGGAACTATTGACCCACTAGCTGGTTGTTTCCCCACTGTTGGTGATTCTCCCTTATCATAAACCACTATGATCCCCCTCTCAATACCAAGTGGGAATCTGATCAGAGCCCAAGCTGAAGGGAAATCCAGATGGCTGTGGGTCAAAACCCTACTTAGTCCCCCTGGTTCCCCTATCATTAATCAGGCTGTTTTCCTTATTGTTGGTTGGTCATTATCCCCCATGATTGTTGGTTGGTTAACTGCTTGACCCAGCAGCCAGATCGCTCCTGAGCTGCAGTCTTGATCAAAGACTCCATGTGATCTTTGACCATCCTGGAGTTGCCAAACCCCCCGGGTAGCCCCCGATGCACGGTTGACAGGTTGACGGGGCAGCTGCACCGGCTGTCTCTGAGCCCATTAGCCATCGGGCAAGTTCTGACACGTGGCTTGTTTGGAGCTATTTTCATGACAAAATATCCACAATATCCATAATACACTGGATAGAACTGAGAACGTCAGCCATAAGGGATGAGTGACTTGGCATGACTTGGCACGACTTGGCACTGGTCAGATTGAGTTGGAAGAGGTTGGGTGCCAGCTTGGGAAGTGTCTAGGACAAGCAGGTGGAATCCAGCGACGATTATTCGACTTTGTTCCACAGCCAAGATCCAAAGATTTTGCTGTTCAATGTATGCATTCAAGCGCGTATTTAAATATGTATGTATGTATAAATCTATATATATATATATATATATGTACATTGTAGTTTAAAAATATTCATATCTATACGCATGATACCTCACACAAAAACCAGCATAAATAGATCATGACAAAAATGTACGCTCTTTGACTTCTCAAGTGAGCTTTCTGCATGGCACCGGTGAAGAAACTCAGTGCAGTGTCTCCTGCACTTTGCAGATTCTTCCTGGAGTTTTCGCAACGCACCCTCCATCTCAGAACGGCGATCCTGATCCCGGGCAGAGCGGCGCTACGGCCTGGAAATGACTCAAAAATGGCGAGCTGGGTCAAGCAGTTAACCAACCAACTCATGGAGGAGAAATACCAACAATCTTAGGGAAAACAATGGTTGATAATGGGGAACTAGGGGGTACAAGGTTTTGACCCAAAGCCAAATGAGGAACTGCGATGTTTCGTGCAGGAAGATGCAAAGAGATGCAAGGCGGTGGTCCAAAATTGATAGTGACCCAGTGGCTGGTGGTTTCAACCCCTCTAGCAAAAATATGACTTTAACAACCAAGCATCCCAAATATTGAGGGAAGACATGTTTCAAGCCAATAGCTAGTAGTTGTTTAAGCACTATTGTTGGTGGTTTTCCCCTATCATTAACCACTATTATCCCTTGAAAGAATGCCAGTCAAACCACCAACTAGCTATTATTGTTGGTTATCCCCCATAGTCAACCACAACTAACCCTAGTGAACCATACAAAATACCATGCTTGGACCATTGACCCCTATGATCCCCTATGATTAACCACTTATGACCAAAGAAAATCCCATGCTTTCTCCTCATCATTCAGCATTTCCCCTGGTGCTTCAAGCTTGACGTCGCAACTGCTGAGGTCTCTGCCTCCTCACATGGAGGAGAAGTGCCCAGCAGATTGAACCTGCCCCAGTTGTCCCAGGCATGGCATTCAAGGCAGCTTCGCTCCCACCAGATTCATGGTCCATTATAGTAAGTAGATGTAAATAGCAGGAGTTGGTCATCCTCAATCCTGACCAATATTAGGAGTTGATCATCTTCAATCATGCTGGGAGCTACTCAGAGTTGATCATCTTCAATCCTGACTATGTGTGAATCATGACTGATGGAAGGTTAATGAGGATTATTGACGGTTTTCAACAGTACATGATGCTGGCCAAGACCTGTCAATGATGCCGGAAATTATGTCTTTTAACATGATTGGTTACTGTCAATAATAGTGGTGGGTAAAAATGGTTGAAAATGGCAAATATTGGGCAACAACGGATAGCAATCATAATGGCTCATATTAAACACCCCCCGACAATCTATACAATTCAGGCTGTGGTCTTAGGGGCAGTGTCAAGGGGAAGGTTTCAACCTGTCTGCAACTACTTAGCTGCACAACAAGATCCCAAGTTCCACTGCTTGCGGTGAGGCTTCCCCCTGCGGTTCACCCGAAGCGGCGACCTCCTCCTCAATTGCTGTGCCAAGCGAGCATCCACCTGCGGAAGCTGTGCCTTTAATGGGAGTGTCCATAAATGCTGTACCCAGAAATGGTGCTTTCCATTTCAATGGCTAGGCATAGAACTTGGATGGTTTGTAGGCACAGCTAGGGACGAAGCCGAATAATTTACAATAGGTATTGTAAGTAGTCATCAATGATACCCTCACCAATCGATAGTCTTAATCAATCTTATAACTATCATTTTAATGAAAACTAGTCAGGCCATTATACTATTATAACCATTATAACCATCAAGGATAACCAGCTGTCTTCATCAATCGCTACCAATTCACCACACAGGCGGCTTCGCGGGCCACCAAGCTCTGCGATCTGCAACCGATCACGACGTGGAGTTGCTTCACGACTGGTACCCAGTAACTAACTTGGCGACTGACTCGACAACTTTCAGCAGGGGTCACCGGACCGGGTCTCCAATCCATCGTGGGAAAAGAGCTCATGGAGGCTTGGTTCTACAAGTTGTCCATAGAGATTTCCAGTTTTACCACTGATGGACCAGTTCTGGAACCTGGAAGAGCATCACCCCTCGATTCACAATTGGTTAAGCATCACCCTTAACCAACACCTAACCATGATGAACCACCAATGAACCAACACGGGTGTTTCTCACTGAATGATCACGGGTGTTTCTCACTGTAGTTGGCCAATTACTATAAATGGTACATAAACTGGATGATAAATGGGGGTACCTCTGTGGCTTAGAAACCACCAGACGAGTCATGAAAACCTGCTGAAACATGACTACCACCAACCTACCGGAGGCAGCCACTGCAGGTGTCACGCTACACTTGACCTTCAACTGTATAACCATGAGCCACCAACGAACCAACACTCAATCACCCTCAACCACCTTAAAACCTTTTAAAACAAGGGTTTTACTCCGTAAAACAAACCTTTTCTCCAGAAACCGTTTGTTTAAACCCCTGAAACTAACTAGGGGGGTCATCACTACTGCAACGCCCTTAACCATCGCCTCACCATTCCCATGACACCCCACCACTTGCCCATCCTGTGACCACCCCCACCGTCGCCTCGCAGCTGATGCCTTTCAGGGCACAAAGCTCGGTGTCCAGTTGCCTGCGCTGCGAGCTTACGAGCACCCAACAACCGCTGGTGAACGGTGAAGCAATTGGCATATGATGGTGAACGATATACTGGTTATAGTAATGCTCATAATGGTTATAATGGTTGTAATGGTTACGATGATGCTCATAATGGTTATGATGGGTATGTTAACGGAATATAAACATAATAATTCATGGTCGGCTCACAAGTATATGTTAACGGAATATAAAATGATCATAATAGATATATGACAGGCTGGTTAAGTTAATCTGTAATGATGTAATTTCAGACAGGATGGTTAAGTTGATATGTAATGCTTAGGTCAATGCATACTGGTTAATTCAATACATAGTGGTTATGATTGGGTTGGTGGCTTATAGATTCCCTGCTAAGACTTTAAGTTTTAGTGGGCATATGGTAAATCCATCTAATCTAATCCCAAAAACACTACAAATCTACGTTAGTGGCTGCAAGCCGCACAGTGGCTATAAATGATATGTTATGATATTATATTATGGCTAAGTTAGTACATAATAAACCATCAGTGGTCATATGATGCGTATATAGCAATTATTGGATTGAATGGGTACATGGTACAGTAGCCACAATGGTTGCCAGTGTTATATAAGGGTGCTAACAGGTATATATATATATGATGTGATTCTACATAATGGTTGATATAGAATGAATCCCTGGAATTTCAACAACCATTTTGTTCTGTAATAACCATGGTGTGTTTAATCTACCAAAATGGATCAACCATTGCTTCAATGCTGGATTCCCGGGGAATAGTGATAACAAGAACAATGAATAGTAGTCAATGATAAATTGGTGCTTGGTTATTAACTTGCGGTCGATGACATAAATGGTCAATGGCAATAGATATGAGTCATAAGACGAAAAATGGCAATAAATAATTGTAAATGACAATAGCACCAGCAACAATATAAATAGCAGTGAAAATATGCTTAGTCACAACAACTTTGACCCACAACAAAAGTTGCATTCTTGAGCAATCTGGCTGACTGCAAGATTGGCATAGCGGTCTCGCACACATTGGTGGTGGCTGTGAAACAAAAAGTTGCAACCACAAGAATACTCAACACACTCACAATAGCAACCATACTAGAAGTCATAGCAGTCACTACTGAGTAACTCTTCTTGTTTAAATGCTAACAGCAACTACTGTTCAGCTGGTAATGAATAAAAAGCATAACAGGGGTGTTTGGGATACACTCGCCGATCCCGGGGCATGACCAAACAATCACCAGTAACAGCGTAACAGCAACGATAACAACATCGAGTGACAGAAAATTACTCGAGTAGCTTGGGATTACTGAGCAAACATGACAGGTATTGTATCAAGGGTATAATCAACAGGTCTGGTGATATGACCAAACGACAGAAGGAACGTTGACCACTACTAACAACCATCGGAAGAAATAGCAGCGGAAAGTAACACCACCAAGGAAGAAAAACATCTGAAGGCTGTCACGATGTTTGATAACATAATTCGTAATAAGGCAAAATGGCCAGATTCGTGAGATTCTGCTAATCATCAATAATAATGATGTAGCAATACTAGTAATCCTTGGTTGGACAGTGCCCATATCATGTACAACGGTTGCTTCCTTGTTCAGCCGCGCAGCGTACTGGTGAGAACCGGTTGGTGACAGTAAGAAGGTACAATGATGCCCACAAATGGATCGAATGATGGCTATGCCATCTTCATGACACCTATCTACCGCTGCAGTAAGAAGTGCGACCATCATTGGGTGCGCGTCGACAGGGTACGAGTCCTACAATATTCACCATTTGGTGGTTTCTCAAGTCATAGGAGACTCCCAGACCATCCAATATGAACTAGTTACAGCAATAAACCACCCATTATAATCGGTATATCTTTTTTCATTGCTTATTTTTCCCCTTGCTAATGACCGTTGGTGACCATTGTTAACCACTAATAACCATGAATAAACCAACCATTTCTGGGGGCTCCCTCTTTGAGAAACCACCAGCTACCGGTGTCCACGCTGCCAAGGCCACCCAGGTACCGTTGGGCAGCTTGGCATTTCTCCAGCAGCTTTCCCAAATGACTTCGCGCAGAGGTCGCAGACCTGATTCAGGATGGAAGCTGACGAGAGGTGAAGGGATAGCAAGGCTTGATGATAGGGGATAATAACCAACATGGCTATAGGGTTAACAATATGCAATTTAATATACAGTACATTATATATATATATATGACTTATAGTTGTTTATAATTGTTGGTGATTGAGTTCTTAACCTGGTGATATTGTTTCACGAGCTCAACAAAAAACTTTCTTGCAGCAGGAAAATATAACCAACACACGGAAGAACATCACCTTGAAGCCGGACATTGTCACAGGAAGGGCCATGGATGGCTAGATTCGCGTCAGGAAGGGGATTGCTAAAGTGGCCAGTGATGGGGGCACCAACCGGTGATTTCTTTGATCATGGCAAGGGGATCCCAACCAATTGATGCAGCTCACCCACGAAGAACTCCGTTGACTGCTGCGAAGGTGGTTCAGAGTGCCCAGTCCATGCCCCCGATCGAAGCATTGAACGGATCTATGGCATGGAGAGGGTGTGGATCATAGGTCCACTGGGTGCCTCCACCTTGAGAGAAGTGGCCCCACTTGTCCAAAGCTCGGGGAAAAGATCTATCCCAGTGGTAGGTTGGTTTCGGATGGGTCAAGTGTCGACAAGAATTTTCAGGAAGAAACGACGACAGCCACTGCCCATTGATTGATCAGCTTGAGGTCCAAAGAATTCTGAAGTAAGCTGCAATAAATCAGGATAAATCGGGTACTCTCAGTGTCTCACATTTTGCCCCCAAAAATCTTTCCAGCAACCATCCAGACTTTGTGCATGGCGAACCATCATTCCCTAAACCCAAACGAAAACTGCTTCCATTTGGCTAGAGTTGCTTTCCCCCACTAATACCGATGGTGACTTGTTTCAGCTGTACCTGCATGTCGTCCCCATGGATGGCCTACCCCCCAACCACTGAGGAAAGGTGGGGACCGGGTCATTGTACCCATGCATGGGCTCCAAGGAACTGTACAGAGGCTTTGGAGATGCTTTGCAGCGAAGGCGACGGTGACAAGGAGTTCAAAGCCCGCGAAGAAGCGCAGGTCTGTGCAGCGGCTGGGAGCGCTGGGTTTTCGGCCAGGCGACGCATGGAGTGGCATGGCATGGGCATGATGGTCATCCAGGGAATGATTCCAGATTGTATGTGACTTTTCTTGATTCAACAATTGAAACGGTGGATTTTTGTTGTGTGACCCCCAAGCCACCCAAAGTTTTGATCGAAATCGTACGCCTTGGACAACCCCAAATAGTTGGTACATCTCAGTGATTGGTGATGACCACCCAGTTCTTTGCCATTCTTGTCCTCATCAAAATCAACCGTGATGGATCATGAGTCACCTTCACCATTGCCCACCAACCACTCACCAAACACCAATTGACCGTGAGGTCACAATCAGTCAACCACTCTTAACCAACACGAGCAACCCTTGTTTGACCATACTCAGCTGATCATCGTTCATCATTAATTAGCCATGAATCAACCATGATTACCTACGATCAACCATTACTAACATAGTGAATCACTATAATCCACTATTACCCACTGTTCACAACTACCAGTACTACCCACTACGAAATATTACTAGCCATGATCAACCATTATTCATAGTGAATCACCATGGTAAACCATTGATGAACCATTATGAATAATCAACCAAATCACCATTATTAATCGTAAATCACCATTATCAAGTCACCATGAACCATTGACCATGATCAACCATTGGCATAACCAGTATTCACCATTATTCACCATTATCAGCCATTGACTAGTAATCCATGAGCCATGATCACCGAGTATTAGAGCCGAATCACCATTGTCAAGTCACTATGAACCAATCAACCATTAGTAACCATGATTCACCCAATCATTATCAATCATTATTACAAACCATTATTAATCATTATTAGTTAACTCCTTATTATCATTGACTAATCTAATCTACCATTAACTAATCATAAACTAATCTACCATTGTTGTCATAGATGATCATGGTTGATTCATGGCTAATTCATTAACGATATTGATTAATTAACCACAATGAATTAATGGATTGATAATTCATGGCGAATTATCCACAATCCATGAATTATCCATAATTCATTGGGGGGATTATCCATGAATCAACCACCATCATTCCCGCCAATCATTATTAATCATTATTACAAACCATTATTCATCATTATCAGTTAACTTATTATTATCACTAACTAATCTACCGTTAACTGATCATCAACCAATCTACCATTGTTATCATGGTTGATTCACGGCTTATTCATTAACGATATTTATTAACCACCTTCATTCCCCCCCAATCCTTCCCAACTGCCAGGGCACCCGCAATGAAAAGGCTGGACCCAGCGACACCGACAGCTCGCTCGAGCTGATGGACGCCCGCCGAGATCCACAGGCGGCCGCCACGGCCACCGGCCGGGGTCTGCACCGGGGACGGGCCACGAGCATGGGCCAACCAATGAATGGCCAGTGGTAGCGTGGTTTAATAAGGGTGAATGGTTCATTCAGATGGTTACTGGTTGATTCCAGTGCTGATTCGAATGGTTGATGGTTGATTCGACTGGTGAATGGTTGATTCAAAGGGTATAGTCATGATTATCACTAATATGGGTCAATAGTCTGGTCAGTAAAGGTTAGTTATGGGTGATTCCACTGGTTGACAATAGATCAATGCTACTGTTTAGATGATAGCAACCAATGGCATGGGTAAACCCACCAGCCAATGGTTATGGGACAGCCGTCAGTGCTTGGCCAATGGGTTGATTGTAGTTTCAAGCATTATAGCAGTGACTCTTACTAGCGCGTGCTATATTAATTCCTATTACCGCGATTAATTACTTGTAGTCATGATAGTTGTAACCAGCAATGTAATGATATACAACAATCACGCCCTGTTTTGATCAGCAGAAACGATCATTGGTGGCATGGCACAGGAGCTGTGTCGTTGATGCGCCATCAGGACCTTCTATGCTTTGAGGTGGAGGCTGGAGCAGAGTGGTAAAGACGTAGAGGTTTTCAAATGGGTCGTGTAAAAGAATCAGAAGCAAAAACAAAGGGAAGGTATGGCTGAACAATGAGCAATGACGGTGGTTTCTAATATGAAACTGAAACCAACCTTCTGGTGGATGAGGCTTTGATGCATGACCAACCTGCCCTGAACGTGGTTATGGGAGCCCTGCGAAACAATCTTGTTTGACTGACATACACACACTTGTATCATCAAACTCCCGAAAATGATAGAACAGATTCGAACCAAGAATGGATCTTCTCGTTTTTTTGCCTTTGGATTCTGATCCTTACCATGGCCTGTCTGTTCCAAGTTGTCCAGTCCCTGTCCAGTCTTCAGCTTTCCAACTGGCTTTGACATAAGCACCGTGGTACATTGCATGGCTATCATGTGTGACATCTTGTCCCATCCATAAATCACGTGAACCAAGTTATGTCGTTGAGTTTCAGTCTGCAGCCTGTTTCCATGGCCAATTGTGGAAGGGTTCCATCTGCTGCTTTTCATCGGCGTTTCCCAGCTGATCCAGCAACCAACCGAGGGCCTGCATTATATCCCTTGCTCCTAAAGCCTTGAGGAAATGTATCCATTCCCGACCCAGCGTTTCTGGTTGAAGGAACGGCAAGCTGACCAACCAGGACTTACTGATGCCGTGCTATCTTGGTCCGCATCATTGGCATCCCAGCAACTTTGGCTCTGTTAGTTTGGCTACCCTCTGGTCACCTGGAAAATCCATCAGCTTTAGATGATTTCTCCGATACCGATCTTCCAGCCACCAGATATATCTAGAGGGTAACACTTAATGATGACCAACCACAAAATTAACTGCCATGTCCGACCAAACCATTGCAAACCATTGCCAACTATGAAGCAATAGTAACAGTACTTCAGCAGCCATGATTCACATATATTAGTACCTATTCACAATGAGTATGAGAAGTTGGATTCTAGGATAACTACCACTTGGTACATACTAATCATTATGGACCATTATTGTCTAACCATTATTCTAGTTGGTGGTTTCCACCTCTAAGAAAAATATGAGTCAACCAATCATTTGTTAACAATTAGTAGGCAAAAAAAAACTTTGAAACCACAAACCAGTATAACCAACCTGTGGATCCATAATGGTCAGAATAATGGAGTCCCACTTTCTAGATAATATGAACTTATGGACCATTATTGTGATTAGACCAAGTTATATCCTTTGGGGATTCCCACCTTGTAGAGACCCAACCTGTGGATCGCCACCTCCCCCACGTCCCTTCCACCTCCTGGGGGAGAGGCTGCTGTGCCTTTCGCGGCACGCGCGCGCCTGGTTCACCACGACGCGCACAGGTTGCTTCAGGGTATGGCCATTGGGTTGCCATTTACCCATGGTTTACCATGGCTAAATCCATGGTTTATATGCTTAGATGATGTGTAAATGCTGGTTATAGTTAAACCCATGGTTTGTACAGTTAAATGAAATGATAGGTACAATATGCTTGTAATGTTTATATTTATGTTTCTATGCTGATAATGGTTGAAGATAGTTAATTGATGTTAATTGATGTTAATTGTACAATAACCACGCAAACCAATTGTTACCATGGTTTGCTGGTTGCCATTTTGCTTACAATAAACTCATTGTTGGTTCCATTCAATGAGCTACTTATTACAGCCAACTATTGGTTGACTGTACCCAGCTATACCAGCCAAAGCCAGCTAATAGTTCATGATTCACCATGGAATAGTTGCGAGAACGAACATTCGGAATTAAAAACTGATGAAGAAACAACATACAATAACCTTTGCACAGCCCAAGCCTGATGGCAAGCTTGCAAACCTCATGTGGTGGGCTCAACTTCACCAGTTTAGCTTGGAGTTGTTTAATTAATCTAGTTGAAGCCATTTATCTGACCTGTAGGGTCCCTGGTTGTGGTACGCCCAAAAAACAAAGACATTGTAGCATCGTTGAAGTGGTAAACATAAGGCCGAACTGGTCAGCGCAGCCCATTTCAACATTCATATGCCGTGCTTAGTACAATATTCATAACTCAATTCCATGGATAATCATCAACTATTGGCTGGCTATTGCTGGTTATAGCTGTGTATAATCAACTACACACCAGTAAACTAACATAGCAATGGAAAATCACCATCTTCTACAGACAAACCCTGGGAAATCACTGATAATTGGTGAATTTTCCATTGCCATGTTAGTTTACCAGAGTGTAGTACTTGGTTACAATAACTGCCTGGCTTTTGTCCATGTGAAAAGCCTCCCCAGGTCCTGAGGCGATTCAGGCCGCAAAGGGGGCCGTCGCGTGGCCCGGGCAAAGGACATCCGCCCCGCGGTCGTTGGTGTCCAAGGCTTGGGGCGATGCGTGAGCTGGAACTGGTTGTCGTGGCTTGTTGTGATATGTTGTTATGGCTGCTTGGAATCCACTCCACTTGGTCATGTGGAATTTGCTGGGCCAAGAATTGAAAGCCAACGGTCACAACGTCACCGCTGTAAAATGGATCTCGCAAATAGATGAAGCGATATGGATCACAGCACCGTATGAAAATGTACATGAAAACAAAAGCATCGTAGAATTCTGGACGCATTTGGCAGTGGGTCAGTTCACCCTTAGTCCCCCTGGTTCCCATCACTAACCATTGTTTTCCCTATGAAATTGTTGCTTCATATTGATGGTTAATATTCACCCATACCCATTTGGCCGCAGGTACAGCCAACTGTTAATTCAATTTCACAGCTCTGTGCTTAGCAGCTCCGAGCACGTCGAGGAGTGGCTGTGGCTGAAGGGACCTACTTGTCAAGCCCCCCTCGAGCCTTGAAACCCGCAATGTTGCACTGCATGGAACCCGCCTACAATGCGCTACAGCTTTCGCTTTAAACAGCTTTGCTAGTTCGATCATTCACAACATTTCAATGCCACATTCACAACGTGTCAAGGCCATTCAAACATTTCAGATGTGCTGGCAATGGCCAAATCAATTGTTATCCACTATTGTTCCCTGCTGTCACCCAATATCAGCGATGATTGACTCTTGCCCATCATCAGCGACTAAGGACAATGATTGACGATCACTTCCAAGCCTCGAGTGCTTCATTAATAGCTGGATCTATCATCATTGTTTGTTCTTCATGTGCGGTTTAACGATCATAACCCTCACTTTGTACAGTATCTGGAACTGTGGCTGGTTGTGTCTGGACAGCTGTAGCAACTGCAACATCCTGAGACTTTTCCTCTGCGCCACCTGCGATCCGAGTTCCCTGCAAGACCAACACCTTGAAGGTCTGCGGATGTGCAAGTACAGGCAGGTGTCTAGTGGATGTATGTAGGTATCTACCTACCTATGTCTCTATCTACATATCGTTACATACCTGTCTATCAACTTGTCTATCTTTGCATCTATGTATCGACGAGATCAATGGCAAGGTAGGACAAGATTTGAGAGAAGACATGACGAGACAAGACGAGACAAGTGGACCGGTCCACACGTGGGGCCCCAGCACGGCGTCACTTCCGCCATGTGGACGAGCTTGGCAGGCCATCGCGTGCGAAAGCCATGGAGGTGACGCTTCACTCCATGGTGTCCCAAGCGGCGCCAAGGAGATGTTTCCTGCGGAAGCATCCAACGAGGAAATGACCTTCGGAAATGTCAACGAAAGAGTTCTTAATATTGGATTGGATTATGGTAAATTAGATTCTGGATGGCTATTTGGGCTATTTGATGCTAATGTCAACCCCGGATTAATCAACCCCCCCCCTATAGGTCGACAAGGTCGACAAGGTCTGACCATAGATGTCCAAAAGTAACCACCCCCAAATAAACGCACCCTCGTTGATTTCAATTGTTTTTAAATTTATTTCAATTGTTTTTAATGTGATTTCAATTGTTTTTAAATTGATTTCAATTGTTTTTAAATTGATTTCAATTGTTTTTAAATTGATTTCAATTGTTTTTAATTTGATTTCATTTTTTTAAATTTGATTTCAATTGGTTTTCAAGTGATTTCAATTGTTTTTAAATTGATTTCAATTGTTTTAAATTGGGGGGTTCCAGGCTTGTGGGGGCTACCCTTTGTGAGCTTCTAAAAAATTGTTTTTTAATAGATTTCTAAAAGGCGGTTAATAAAGAAAAACACATAGACTTTTTTGGGAAATCTGAGCCCACTAGCCATGAGTAGTAATAAAACTGATAAGCAAACTAATTAGAAGTAATTTAAAACTAATCAGAAAATTAATTTCAAAAAACATTAGGGATCCAGAGGGGTTTGATTAACTAGGGGGTTTTGGGGTGAACTTATCGTATCTGGGGGTGAAATCAGCACCTAATTAACTTTAGTAAGGACCAGGGTCCAGGGCTGAGGAGGGGTTTGATTAACTAGGGGGGATTGATTAATCCTACCTTGACATTATTTATCATCCTCGTGCATCGCAAGAGTTTAAAACCAGGAGTGTCTAATCCCATTCGGCAAAGCCCATTAGCATCTGATTTCTCGTCAAATGTTTTCACAGAGCCTGTGACGCTGCATTGGTCGTGGTTCAGTACAGCCGCTACAGATGGGATACGGTCAGATATGGTAATGAGCTCATACTGCTTTCAGATCATGCACCAACTGTTCGAGTTCCAATCTCTCTACCTGTGTTCATCCCTGAACTCGAGCTTTAACACTGCTTGAATCGAGTGACCTGGCAATATCCTCCTTTGACAATCTATGACTGTCAATGTTGACCGCCCAAAAAATGGCAGGGTCAACATCCCAAGCCCAGAAACTGGTCGATGTGGCTGGGCCTGGTTGACAGCAACCGGTCGCACAAGACCTTGGGCTCAGTGAAAGCCACGCACTGGCCTGGTGCCGGGGGACATGATCGGACCAGGGGCCCCATGACCACCAACGCAAAGCGATGCCATAGATGTGGAGGATGACTTGGGGGTGATCTTTCTTGTCAGGACTCTCTGATTCCTGGGAAAAATGACCAATCCTAGAGAATTCCCATGAAAGACAGAATTGACAAACTGATGGACCTATGATCTAAACCCTATAGAAACCAACCAATGCCTCCGGTGTATAATACCTGATCGACAGAGTTCTATCCAATCATTCACCCAGTGAACAGACCATGATCCCCAACAAACCTGCTCGTGAAACATAGTAATAGTGGGATTCTCAAAGTAAGGAACCCTAAAAATGGTTGGTTCACTAAGATAAAAAAATACTATAAAGTATGATTTGGGGGGTCCCCTACTTTGAGAAACCACCCAATAACATGAGTGAACCACAACCGAACTGGAATTCATCCAGTCCCTTACGGCAAAAAGACACTGAACAGCAGGTCAGACTTGGATAGACTTGGGTCATTCAACCTTTCAATTCATGCGCCAAGGGCTCGCAAAAGGCGACATCCCCACGAATTGCAACGCAGCTCGGCAGTCTGACCCCCCAGATCCAACAAACAGCAGCTCGGGTTGCAGGAGAACCTGTAAGCGATCTAAGCGATCTAAGCGTGAATTTTGAAGGTCAACATGCATCCCAATTCAGCGGGGGATCCCAAGATAAGCCGCCCAAATGACCGAAAATCTACACGAAACGCTTGCTTTAACGACCAATTTTAGGGTTTCCTAAAGATGTTCAGATCATTTCCGGGACGATGTGGCGAACGACGGCACAATCCATTCCCTGTCCCCAGTGAAGACTTGCCAGCAAGACTTGAACTGCAGGAAACCCAACAAAGCATGACGAGAAACCCATCATCGTAGACAGTGGCTTACAAAAAAGCCACCAATTTACTACCACTATGATAAATGGTTCCACTGGCCAATAACGTTGGTGTATACGATGTCTTTTCCAACATTGTCAAATCAGTTGCTTCCAGATTATTGTTGGCATATTTCTATGTTTGACAACCACTCTTATCTACAAATATCCACCTCTAATCATATAACTATAATTGACCATAGCCAATTAATCTTCATCAATCAATAAGCAACATCAACAGAACCAATCCTTTTTGAGCAATATCTGAGACTCACTAACGTCAATCACAACTAATCAGTACTACCAATAACTAATGATTACCATCATGAACCATCATTAATCACTATCTACATACATCTACAAATCATTACTAATCACCCATCTATTGGCTATGATTTATCAGTATTCACCATCATTATTGAACGTTGTTGACCATCACTATCCACTATTACCCATCATCAACATCTACTAGCCATCAGTATAACTATTACGCACCACTATTACTAACCACTATTAACGACTATTAACTATTCTTAGCACCATTAATTATTTACTATTCACTATTAACTATGTCTAATCACTATTAACTATTACTATTGCTAACCACTACTAACCGACCATTCACCACTATTAGCATCTATTAGCCATTCTGAATCACCATGAACCGCCAATCGCTGACCCCATCCGGATCCGACACGCCCCCACGCTCCGCTACGCCCAGGGACTGGTGTCGATGGACCTGTTCCATGGCTTGACCAACATCCCGGCGAAAGCTGTCGTAGCCCTGGCGTCGATGACCAGAACCACGGTGCAACCATAGAACTGGGATTTGGCTATGGGTCAAATAATATTAACCAACCAATAATAGGGGATAATGACCAACCAAGAATAAGGAAAACAATGGTTAATAGTAGGGGAACCAGGGGTACGGGGTTTTGACTCAAAGCCATTTTTCACTCTGGGAGACTAACCTGGAGGTTAAAAATCACCGGTTTTAATAGGTAACCAGCTATAAATGGAGGATTTTCCGCTTCCAGGTTTACTTGCCAGAGAGTAACCACGGTTGGTCAATCACACACACAATTCCAGGGTCAATAAGCTCAGAACTCGGATATAACCATAGTCAAATCATGAAAAATAAGATATACATTCGTAATCTATATGCCTATAAGGTAAGCTACAACCCTTATATAAGTCCTATATCAGGTTGCTAATATCCAGCTACTGTTATAGCAAATCTGTTCCATAGTTGTTGGATGGTGCTGGTAACTACAAGTAACTTGCTTTAGAACTGGGACAATAATCAGAATGTGACACGAGAAAAACAAAAGGCTGTGGGTCACCTCACTTAGTCCCCCTGGTTCCCCTATCATTAACCATTGTTTTCCCTATGGGTTGTTGGTTATTGTCCCCTATTGTTGGTTGGTGAACTGCGAAAACCCATGGCCTAAAGATTCAAGTCTCCGCGCTGAGCTTAGAAGACAGCTCTCTTACGGGGACCCCAGCCTCGTATTTCTCGTATTCGCCTGGCAGCAAACCCGCGGGGCGTAGCTGATTTGCACGACGTTGGCTGAACCTACGGAGTCTTTCTCGGCCATGCTATGCTGACTTTTCCCTCTAAGCATCAGAAATATCATTAGAAATATTGCTACAATATTGCTGATACCAATTCATATTGCTGATCAGAACTGCATATACAATCCGAAATACATCATCAATCCAATCTAAACATCATCAGAAATATTGCTTGGAGTCATCAATCCAATCTGAATAAGTGGAAGTCGATTCGTGGAAGGATGCGAAACTCGCGCGCGTCACGGTTGGCGGCGCCTTCCAAGAAATTCATCAGGCCCCCATCGGGCGCATCTTCCAAGTACTTGAAGGGCTTCCTGCAGCTGAGGACATACCACAGCAAAGGCCGCCACAGATTCCTAAGAAGATCATGCCTGTCCATCTATTTGGAGTGATTTTCATGTGGATGTACACATGCATCTATCTTTCTACTGAATTGACATCTGTGTATATGTATGCCACGTCTACAATATATACATATAAATGTTCCTTCCAAAACACAAATTTATTGGTTAATACACAATTATCTCTTGTATATACATTGATGCATTGTGTAAAAATGATTGAGGATATGTATTCCGCACACTATCCATATTTCTGCTTTCTCTTTTCTCCTTCGCTTGCAAGTAGACTCCATTTCACCAGCGCCACCCGCCGAGACGGTCAATGATGAGCAATCTCTGTTTCGCAGATGACTATGACTTCAGAATTCTATCCAACTGCCGAACTATCCATCATCCAAGGGTGAAAAAGACATCGGTGAAGCAGTACCCATCACCCTTCCATCAACTAGATCTCCAACATTCACCATCTGCGTCCTCCCCCTGCCAGCTGAGAGATCGGACCATGCACAGTAACCTGAGGCACCACAACTCGCCGCTTTGGCAGCTGCGGCAGAGCATCGAATGTTGGGAGAATCATGGGTCTTTCTATCATAGACTTGCAGGGTCTCAATTCCTATCCGTTGGTCTGTTGAAATCTATACCCGTCGATGTGTATCAGTGTTGCTCTTGAATACATGTCGTCCATAGATCGGGTACACGTCAAAGATCGATCATTTTTTGGAAGCAAGCATCAGCACCGAAACATGTTCCAAGGAACAGCAGTTGACAGATGACAGCATTCAGAACATTGTAGTTGCTAAGGAACATTCTTGAAGGAACAAAATAGTACTATAAGCAACATATGATGACCAACTATAATGTTCCTTCAAGATATTAAGCTACATATGATGTTCACAAGCTATCTTGTAGTAAGGAAATATAAGCAACCCATTTTGCTACGATGTTCAGCTGCTGATGACCAGCCGCCGCTCAAGTTGCTGCGGCCCCGACCGTGCCGTGGATCCTGGACCTTCTGCAGCTTTACGTAGAGATGATCCCCTGCAGAAGTGACTGGAAATGGCCATAGTTTTCGAGTGAAGAACATAGTCATGCTGTTGATATCAATAAGTAATGAATAGTTATTTGTATAGTTGCAACTAGTCACAGCAATAGAGAATATCAATATCACCGGGTTGGTTGACAGGACAAACGTTGGAAACCCGGGGTTTCTAATCTAGATTTTCCCATCAACCATTTCTGGGAACTATCGGATTTGTTGGTTATCATCTACTGGGTATCATCTATGTGATTGGTTACCAGGTATTGCTGTGATATATGGGACAACTTGCTGTATTTTATGTTTGGTTCGTTGTATCACTCATTATAGTCTGGAACGGGGACATTTCTGGTCTATTTTGTATGCGCACAGGAGACGCATATGTAAGGTCCACGCACTCAGAATAAGGCATGTGAAATATGAAAGAATCGCCACAAAGATCACCTAATTTGAATTGTTTCTATGAGGTTAACATGTTGCCGGTTCTCCCCGGGAAAAAATGATTGGAAAGATCGTTTCTGGTAGGTTTCAGTGGGTTTGGAGGTAGAGTCTGGTACCATGTAGCGACAGCAACACTGCGAGCGCCCCCCTTTAAAGGGGTACCTCCAACGATGCCAATATCGTACTGGTATATGGTGGTTTCTCAAGCCAGTTTGGGGATCCCAAAGTTGTGGATGGTTTGTTACTACACATGCTCAGTGAACTGGATGATTTAGGGGTATCCCTATCTTTAGGAACCCCATATGCAAGTGTTAGATGTTTAGATCTCTTTCACAGTCAGGAAAGCATGAGTTGAACAAGTGCATGGCTTCCCAACAACAAGTAACAACCACTTGTCTTCTTCCCGTCGTCCCCAACTGGAACACCAAATTTGAATCATCCGCCAGTGTTCAAACACCGAGTCAGGCAAGTTGGTTAATACTCGTCACTACTGTAACTCCCAATGATTGTAACGATTTTGGCTATAGGGCAAACCAACAAACGTCCAAAGAACAAATGGTTGATGTTTGTTTAATTAGTAAATTGTTCCTTAAGACTGAATAAGGGTTAATTGATCCTAGTTAATATCAACAATTATATTCATACAATTGATATAATCATTTGATGGGATCCTTAATAACCATTTGCAATCCTGGTTAATTGATATAGTTATTGATATAGTTATTGATATTAGTAATTAATGCTTGATCCGGGTTACTTGATCTATATAATTGTTGATATAACGAATGGTTATTGATCCCCCCAACTTGACTTGGGCCCTGGTCAGGATTGGTTGCGGCCTCGCGCTTCCACCGAGCATTCGCTTGGGACGATGTCACGCATGAGGCGGGTCTTCTTCACGCGGTGGTGGTACTTCACTCCCGGATCCTCCACGGGCTCACCATGGCAGGTGGCAACATGTGGCAACATACCCAAAGATGCCGAAGATCAGACATGAAATAGCAAGAAATATGGATAAAATCAGTGTACCTGCTCCATTTCGATCTACATTTGATGTGATCATACCTGATGATCACACAATGCGCCAAGAAATAAAGTAAAATCAGCCAGCAACTGATCAGTAGTCCCAAGCACTAGCCCCGACTTGTTCGTCTCAATGGCTCTTGGTCTTTCTCCGCATGTGGACGAGCCCTCCAATCGTGCGAACTTCCTGATGATGTACCAGCAACTGATTGATGGTTAACTGGTGAATGGTTCATAATGATGGTTAATGGCTAAACTGATGATTTATTGGTGGATGATAATGGTAAATAGTAATGGTTAACTAGTGGACAATAATGGCTAAGAACGTCGGTCGATCATGATGAGGGTCTGTTTCAATGCTTAATCTTCTTGGATTCACCACCGTCATCATCATCATCATCATCATCATCATCATCATCATCATCATCACCATCATCATCATCATGATCACCATCATCATCATCATCATGATCATTATGATCAACTATCACAATTGCAGGAGACCAGCAGTTTTGCATGAAGACGATGGTTTGCAGAATCTTCTCCATTCAGAATCCTCTCTGCTCACCATTTAGAATCCCATGCTCCTCAGGCCACTCGACGTTCCACACCTGGCTCCATGGGAAAAAAACGCGACAACCGCGGCTTCGAACCCCAAGAGGCGCTCCGAGATATCGAGAAATCGACTTACGTCTTGGTTTGCATATTTCGAAGCTTAGAAAAGATAAACTATATATATATATACAATATTCAGTAATTTCTATTAGATAAAGTAAGATAAGTAATTTTTTAGAGATACATTTTATATAGAATTTTCAATATTCAGTAATTTCTATAAGATAAACTAAGATAATTGAACTATATTTCTAAGAGATCTTAGCAGCCTAGATTATCGAATATTCAATAATAGATTTGTATATGTTACTCTAAGCTTATCACTTATCACTGTTATAGCTAAAAATCACTCGTAGAGTCTTTTGATGTCTTCTCTTCATTTTTTCGCCCTAAAAATAAACCACCAAACCTCGAGTTTTCGCAGGCGTCCACCGCGCAAGTCACGAGTCTAGGAACTCCTCGCCAAGGATGGAAACAAACAAACCGTCGTCATTTCCCTATGATTGCTGGATGTTTTCTTGGTTCATCATGCCATGTTCTTCCCCTATTTTGCGAATAACTCATAGAACAAACTGAATGGCTGCCTGTTAATAAGGAAGAGCCATCCCAATGAATCAATAAGTTATTCCCTTATGATTTGCTGATGATTGGTTGCTATTGTTTGCTAATCACCCATCTACAGTTGGCTCAAGGGGAAGGTCGACCAAGCGCGCCCTGCCGCGACTCGGGGCAGGCCTTGAGGTCAAACCAATCGATGCCGAAGTCGCAATGCACATCGGCACTGGGCAAAAGACCCACTCCTGGATCCAACAACTTGTGGCTGTGGCTACTGGTGCTCCTGTGCCTTGATTTTGGAATAAAAAACTGCTTGCACATCAGCAATCTGAGCCCCCAAAAAAAAGTAAAACCACATGGATGCGCTGTTTTTTTGCTTGGCCAGTCCGAGAATCTAACACGATCTGGTTGAAACAACCTAGGCAGCCCAACATCCAATCTGCCAGGGAAGCAAGGAGTCCGCCCCTGCAACAGCTCAACACACCGAAGTGAACTTCTTTCAGATGCAAGTCGTAGCGGGCCCTGTTTTCATCTTCCACAATTTCTCACCTTGGCTACCCTCCTGAGGCCGTTTCCTCACCTTGTGCTACCCCTAAGAGAACCCATGTTACTTGGGACGGCGCAGGGGTCTCGCCTGGCACGTGGAAGTCTAAGACAATCACTGGCTGTTGGTACTCGAAGCCTGACCTTGGCGTTGCTGCCACATGGCTTTGCTGGCTGCAGGTTGAACCCTACCTATGCAACCCCTGATGGATCCTTAGATCAAAGATGGCTCATCCTGATTTGGGTGATCATTGTCTTCTAGTCAGTAACGATCATGATTCGCATCAGCGTTGTTTCGTCATGTTTTGTCCATCTTTCAGCTGTGGAAGCCCCCATTCTGAATGGTGCTTGCGAACCGTTACGATGAACCTTGGTGGGATTCCAAAAGAAACAAATATGTTCGATAGCAGCACCGCTAGAAGAGTGCACCTGACAAAATCAAGTGGGCTGTATATATATATATATATATATATGCTTTCCATCATTCAAACAAGTACAAGAAAGGAAGCGATGTGACTCCTTGTTTGGGAAAACAATCCATATCGTCCACAAACGCGGTAGACACACTCGCGCGTCATCAAATTATAAACATGCGACACATGTCATCAAATAAACATGCCTACACCACGGCATCGCAGTATTGCTACCAACCTACTCCCTACCAGGTCGCTCCACAACAAGCATCAGCCCCCCGGGTTCGGGGCCCCACCACTGGTAGCGAGTCAAGGGGAACCACCCCCAGGTCAAGCGGCATCGAAGCTTCACCTGGCCCAGGCCGGAGTTGCTTCATGATGGTTGATGATGGTTAGTGAATCTTAATGATGCTTCGCAAATCTTTATGATGATTAAATGATGATTAAATGATGATTAGATGATGATTAGATGATGATTAGATGATGATTAGATGGTGATTAGATGATGATTAGATGATGATTAGATGATGGTTAGATGATGATTCAATGATGATTAGATGATGATTAGATGATGATTAGATGGTGATTAGATGATGATTAGATGATGATTAGATGATGGTTAGATGATGATTCAATGATGATTAGATGATGATTAGATGATGATTAGATGGTGATTAGATGATGATTAGATGATGATTAGATGATGGTTAGATGATGATTCAATGATGATTAGATGATGATTAGATGATGATTAGATGGTGATTAGATGATGATTAGATGATGATTAGATGATGGTTAGATGATGATTCAATGATGATTAGATGATGATTAGATGATGATTAGATGGTGATTAGATGATGATTAGATGATGATTAGATGATGGTTAGATGATGATTCAATGATGATTAGATGATGATTAGATGATGATTAGATGGTGATTAGATGATGATTAGATGATGATTAGATGATGGTTAGATGATGATTCAATGATGATTAGATGATGATTAGATGATGATTAGATGGTGATTAGATGATGATTAGATGATGATTAGATGATGGTTAGATGATGATTCAATGATGATTAGATGATGATTAGATGATGATTAGATGGTGATTAGATGATGATTAGATGATGATTAGATGATGGTTAGATGATGATTCAATGATGATTAGATGATGATTAGATGATGATTAGATGGTGATTAGATGATGATTAGATGATGATTAGATGATGGTTAGATGATGATTCAATGATGATTAGATGATGATTAGATGATGATTAGATGGTGATTAGATGATGATTAGATGATGATTAGATGATGGTTAGATGATGATTCAATGATGATTAGATGATGATTAGATGATGATTAGATGGTGATTAGATGATGATTAGATGATGATTAGATGATGGTTAGATGATGATTCAATGATGATTAGATGATGATTAGATGATGATTAGATGGTGATTAGATGATGATTAGATGATGATTAGATGATGGTTAGATGATGATTCAATGATGATTAGATGATGATTAGATGATGATTAGATGGTGATTAGATGATGATTAGATGATGATTAGATGATGGTTAGATGATGATTCAATGATGATTAGATGATGATTAGATGATGATTAGATGGTGATTAGATGATGATTAGATGATGATTAGATGATGGTTAGATGATGATTCAATGATGATTAGATGATGATTAGATGATGATTAGATGGTGATTAGATGATGATTAGATGATGATTAGATGATGGTTAGATGATGATTCAATGATGATTAGATGATGATTAGATGATGATTAGATGGTGATTAGATGATGATTAGATGATGATTAGATGATGGTTAGATGATGATTCAATGATGATTAGATGATGATTAGATGATGATTAGATGGTGATTAGATGATGATTAGATGATGATTAGATGATGGTTAGATGATGATTCAATGATGATTAGATGATGATTAGATGATGATTAGATGGTGATTAGATGATGATTAGATGATGATTAGATGATGGTTAGATGATGATTCAATGATGATTAGATGATGATTAGATGATGATTAGATGGTGATTAGATGATGATTAGATGATGATTAGATGATGGTTAGATGATGATTCAATGATGATTAGATGATGATTAGATGATGATTAGATGGTGATTAGATGATGATTAGATGATGATTAGATGATGGTTAGATGATGATTCAATGATGATTAGATGATGATTAGATGATGATTAGATGGTGATTAGATGATGATTAGATGATGATTAGATGATGGTTAGATGATGATTCAATGATGATTAGATGATGATTAGATGATGATTAGATGGTGATTAGATGATGATTAGATGATGATTAGATGATGGTTAGATGATGATTCAATGATGATTAGATGATGATTAGATGATGATTAGATGGTGATTAGATGATGATTAGATGATGATTAGATGATGGTTAGATGATGATTCAATGATGATTAGATGATGATTAGATGATGATTAGATGGTGATTAGATGATGATTAGATGATGATTAGATGATGATTCAATGATGATTCAATGATGGTTAGATGATGATTCAATGATGATTAGATGATGATTAGATGATGATTCAATGATGATGAGATGATGATTAGATGATGGTTAGATGATGATTAGATGATGATTAGATGATGATTAGATGATGATTAGATGATGATTAGATGATGATTAGATGATGGTTAGATGATGATTAGATGATGATTAGATGATGATTCAATGATGATGACGATGATTAGATGATGATTAAATGATGATTAGATGATGATTCAATGATGATGAGATGATGATTAGATGATGGTTAGATGATGATTAGATGATGATTAGATGATGATTCAATGATGATTAAATGATGATTAAATGATATTTGATGATATTTGTGATGGTTTCAAATGGTTTGTGATGCGTGACAAATGTCGGTGAATTCATGATAAATGTTTCAGAACTCAATATATTTTTTCATTGACCTAGGTGGTTCATAGTGCTTCATCCAACGGGGGAGCATCACAGACATTAACTAACCACTTGGGTGGAAATTGGAGAACGCAGGATGACCTCAATGAAGGTCTGAGTCATCTGCAAACTGGGGTACATCAGCGCCTGATTGCATGGATCCATCGAGAATGGGTCTGCCCAAATTACTTTAATTCTTACCTCGTTTACCTCGTCGGTTAAATCCTTGCGCGCATTTAGCACATCGCCTCGTTAAATATGGTTTTGAAATTAGTGAGAATCATTGATAATTAGCATCCCGAATCTCCAGCAATGAAAAATTTGGTTCCAGCAACCAGATCCAACCGGCAGAAGGCCATGGCCCCGTTGCATGCGCACCTCGAACTCGTTAATGGCTTGACACAAGCGCTGTCGATTCTTTGGATGCTGACAGCAACTCAAGAGAAGCTTGAGCTCCTTCGATCTGTTGATGGTGGCCCAAGGGCGAAACATGGCGAGTTGAGTCATTTTTGTCATCAACAATCATGGGGACAAACAAGTTAACCGATAGAATGGTAACATTGTCTGGAATCTTCACCAACAATCATGTTGGCAAACATTGTCATATGTGAGTCAATAATTGTGGCAAAACAATGGTTGGTGATGGGGAATCAGGGGTACAGGGTCTTGACCCACAGCCACGGGTGCTCTGCTTCCTAGTCTTCAGTGATATCTATGACTATCCTCTAAGCGGATTGATGCCGCTAAAAGATCTCATTGTACCGCAGCTCAACTGTAGCCTCGGATCCCATAGTCTGTATAAGATTGTATAAGTCTATCTGCTTGGTGCCCGGCCAGTCTCCAGAAGCTTGTCTGGATTAACTTGTTCAGCCAAACTGGAGACTTTCCAGGATAAAGATTCGTGGCATGTTGAAAGGTGAAATGCTTCCAGAAGTTGGCAGCTTTCTTTGGGGGGTGTTTGGAATTCCAAACCAAAGTTTGCAAAAAAAGAAGACCAATGATGGTCTTCATGCCGCGAATCGAAGAGTCCAAGTTTCGTGCATATTGGTTGCCCAAGGTCACGTTTTTGGGATCAGGTGAGGCACGGCCAACAGAGAAACAGCGAACAAACAGCTTTGCAAACAAATTCGCTTGATCATGGGTCACCTCTCCACGCACGCGCTCATTCAACAGGTCAGCCATCGTTCGGGGTAGGGCAAACGCTACCGGGCAGGTAGATCTTATCAAATCGTGAAGTCAGTGCAATGGAACTGGCGGCATATTTTTCAGAAGCTTGCCAAGCGAGAATTCTAGCAACCAGCGGTAATCAGCGATAGCTGGGTACTAGAATCGTTTGACAACCACGGCTGCCAATTTTGCTGATGAGACATGTACACAATTAGCTGCGCTTGTCCAACAATGCTTCGTCACAGGAACATACCGAAGCTGCTTGATCCGTGGGTGACCACCTATGCACGCCAATATCCCTCCACAAATCAACAGCTAAAAAACATTACAAGAAACTATAGACTAAACCGGATGGCGCTATGTGGGATGAGATACCCCTGTTTGAAGATGTTTGACTCTGACCCAGTTCCCAACATCCCGAAACGATGACTTGGTCGCTCCTTGAGGTCTTCCTGAGTCTCCTCCACCAACAGAAGTTGAGACTTCTCCAATTTCCAGCCGTCCAAGTCCACCGCCTGTCATCCCCCAGGCCGTTCTGCGATCACTCCATTTCTTGCGCAGTGTCTCTGGCATCATGCCAAATTCACCAGGGTCACCTTGCATGATAACCACCGAGAAATCCGAATAAACCCACCATGATGAAGCATCGGTACCATGACGAACCATCATTAAACATCACTAAGCATCAATGAATGAACCATGGATACCAACCATCAGTACCCAATATCCAGCACCACCCCTTCGTGAAACCTGGCAGATCACCATGCTGTGAACAGCCTGTGCCTGGCCTCCAAGATCTCAGGTGTCGCTTCCAACTCCTCACCGCAGCTGCATGTGAACTCGGGCCAACCAACCGGGAGAAGGTGATGAATGAACCCCGATAGGGCAACTAACCCCTATGAGGCGGATAACTATCACAGCAACTGGATGCTGTAGAAGTCCATCAGGTGGGAGGACTCGCCCGTATATCACTTGTTGCAACCCCTTGGTTTACAGGCACCAGAAACCAATTCATTTCATGGTAAACCGCCGCCACTTTAGAGGAGATTTGGGTGAAATCCTTTACTGGTGAGTGACCAACTATATTGGCAACCAGCCGCTTACTTCTTTGCCAGCTACAATGGTTGATTGCCAGCTACAAGTAGAAGGGTTAATTACCAACTGTGATGCTTAATTAGCAGCAATCATACAGTGCATGCAGCTGGTTGATGATGGTTGTAGTTAAACATACGGATTAATAAACGCTAAATAAGCAACCTAGGGCTCATTCCCATATGTCACGTGGAGGAAAACGATGGACTGCAAAGTGACAATGGAGCGGGTTTAGTGTCAAATTTGAAGAAAGTTGCAAACTCCTTGCAGCTGATTGTCCATGAGCCGAAACCACCAAACCGCCAGGAGAAGGTAAAGTCAATTACTGATTGTTAATATTGATGGGTACAGTAACAATGATGGTTAACAATCAATGCTTAATCATTGAATCATTCATAATCATATGGGTGTTTCTCAAAACAGGGGACCCCCCAAATCATCCATTATTAACCATTTATAGTAGTAAACCAGCCATTTTTGGGGTCCCCTATTCTGAGAAACCACCATATCGATCCCCAAAAAATCCCTTAGTGGAAAAGTCTACCACCGATGTTCGCCCCGTAGCTCCGAGGGAAACGCTGATCCCATGAACCCGTGGCGACCGCCCGTCCTGTTTGGCCTTTTGGTAAGCTGTGGAAAGCACCTGACGTGGTGCGTAAAACATGCTGCTTCTGACGCATCCGTCAACTGAAACTGGGATCATCTCATTACCCAAACACTCCATGCACCTTCTGGTAAGCTAACATGGCTGGCTGGAAAATTTGCCATTTCAATGGATGATTTCCCAGGGCTTCCCCGACAAAACGGTGGATTTGTCCATTGCCACGTTAGTTTACCAGAGGATATGGTATATTTACCTGCTGGGTCTGCTTATAGGTAAATGTTGGGAAATACACATGGAGTGTCTGGGTAGATTTGCCGGTCGCGATCAGGGCACCTCGAATGTTTGTATGGGCTCACTGCCCGCTGCCATCTCCTCTACGATGCCAGTGTTGTCTGATGCAGTGTCCTGGGAAGATGCGCAACTCGAATAGAGTCAGCAACCAAGAAGGTCGACTGGCAGGCATTGGCATATTTGAACACCATGGAACACCAACAAATCGTGTCAACCATGACCCAAATGAAACCGGCAAAATTCAATCTCCTGAATCCAACAGACATCACCTTTATATATTGCCATGTGACGACTACCTGTCACATCCACTGCCTCAAACATAGGTGGCCCACCAGGCACCGGTCCCAGCAGACCAGCACAGACCAGCACAGAGCAGCACAGGGCACTAGCTCCTCGTCGCTGACACGTTCAAACTCCAGCGGCACTGCTGCAGGTGACCCCAGGTCCTGCGCAAGCTGGTGAACAGCAGAGATGTTACTAGGTAACCAATGGGGTATCCAATGGTTACCAGGGTATAAGATAATCAATATTACTATCAACCAGGAACATCAAGGAACCACCAATGGACCAATTTTATTACCAGGGTTACCAATTAAGCAGCTTCTTGGATAATGAAATTGGTGGTTCCTTGATGTTCCTTGTGGATGATCGAAGAATGTCATCCAACATCATCCAACCATGCTGAATTGACGATGAAACCAACGAGCGCCCTCAGCTGGTTGAGCGGCTCCTGACGAACATCGAGGCCGGCCTTGAGCCCATGATCCTGCGGAAGGCGAGCCCATGAGGATCAGCTTGGAGCCGCAGTGAACACCACGAAGTAGGGAAGCACACCCAAGTAGGGGGTAAGAGCCATTCAGAACCCAACAATTCGAGTGAATATGAAGGTTTGATGAGGATGATGATGATGATGATGATGATGATGATGATGATGATGATGGTGATGATGATGATGGTGATGGTATAATGGTGATGGTGATAAAGATGATGATGACGATGACGATGACGATGACGATGACGATGACGATGATGATGATGATGATGATGATGATGATGATGGTGATGGTAGAATGGTGATGGTGATAAAGATGATGATGAGGATGACGATGATGATGACGATGACGATGACGATGACGATGATGATGATGATGATGATGATGATGATGATGGTGATGGTATAATGGTGATGGTGATAAAGATGATGATGACGATGACGATGACGATGACGATGACGATGACGATGATGATGATGATGATGATGGTGATGGTAAATGGTGATGGTGATAAAGATGATGATGACGATGACGATGACGATGACGATGACGATGACGATGATGATGATGATGATGATGATGGTGATGGTATAATGGTGATGGTGATAAAGATGATGATGACGATGACGATGACGATGACGATGACGATGATGATGATGATGATGATGGTGATGATGATGATGATGATGGTGATGGTATAATGGTGATGGTGACGATGACGATGACGATGACGATGACGATGACGATGGCGATGGCGATGACGATGACGATGACGATGACGATGACGATGACGATGACGATGACGATGACGATGACGATGACGATGA
>VSDK01016794.1:207699-219830 GCA_009767595.1 Symbiodinium kawagutii
GATGATGATGATGATGATGATGGTGATGATGATGATGATGATGATGATGATGATGATGATGATGATGGTGGTGGTGGTGGTTGCCCCCCCTTGCGCCTGCGTCCAACGTCGCAAGGCATCTAGGGCTGTCTCCGGCTGCCTCGTGACAAGTAGAGGTTGAGTACACCAGAACTTTGACAACTGTGAAGAAGTAGATATGACGCTGCTACCGAAGTGGCCCATACAATCTAAGGCACATGAACTGATCACCAGCATCCTGCTGTGTCTTCACATCAAGCTTTGAACGGCCAACATTTGTCGGAGTCATATGTCTCTTGTGCACGCAGCTCATGCGCTGCCTTTGCACCATGCAATTCCTGGCAGAATGAAGCAGTATTAAGAAGCATGAACCATGCCTAGCCATCATTAATGAACCATCACTAATGGTTGCTCCATAATTACCAATGAACC
Source organism: Symbiodinium kawagutii (assembly GCA_009767595.1). Taxonomy (NCBI): domain Eukaryota; class Dinophyceae; order Suessiales; family Symbiodiniaceae; genus Symbiodinium; species Symbiodinium kawagutii. The sequence continues at coordinate 208,150 of VSDK01016794.1, forward strand.
TCCATATTTGATCGCAAATCACCAGCTGTTTAGCCAGTCAACTGGGGTATTTATTGATACTGATCTCATATCAATCATCATTCGTCCACCATTCACCAGCATTGAGCAGCCACCTGAACTCACAATATCAACAGCACCGCGCCTTTGAAGTTCTTCCTGCCAGCGGTAGCGAAGTCAAAAACGGAAGTTTTTGGCCCGAAGGTTTTGGCGAATGATTTGTCCAAAACGCGAATCAATTCACCATGTTTCATCGAAAGCTGATTCATCAAAGATTAATTTAACCATATGTGGGCCATCCAGATGGTGAATTGTGGTAAATGATCATTGATCATCCAGAACTTTCAGATCCACCGCCAAGCTGGGACAGTTTCCGGCTCATTCACGGGCCGGGGTTGTCCGTGGTACCCCGCCTCCATTGATCGAAGAGACCCTTCACCATGGCATGGCAAGAGTCGCTGCTGGGGTGTTGCAGTAAGTTAGTGATTTTAATGTGGGCCATGCTGCCCAGCTTCTGTATCAGAATCACGCGGGAAATTCTCCTGTCTGAATCCCTGAAGCACACGGATACCGGCGAAATGTTCACAGTACTTGTGTTTCCTGTGGTAGTCGATCAACGCGGAATATTTTTCCGAAATGTCTTCAAATAAGAGTTGAAAATGTGGGAGCAAAGTGTGATTGGTGTTGCTGGTGTTGGGTTTCCCGCACTATGGGGAAGATATATATATATATCAAACATGCATTTAAATGATGATATGATATCACGCGTTTCTTTTCTATCTGCCTTTTTGGGATGATTCTTTACTGTGACTATACTGATCATGAGGTGACGGCCATCGAAATCATGTTCATCCTGGTGATACCAGTGAGGATTGGGGGCGATTTTTCTGCAAAAAATGCTCACAGTGATGGGTCCAGTGTTGATTGTGGCCAGCACGATGACATTGATGATCATCTATGCTGACATCTGATTGATACACAATACAATCTTATTGCATTGAGCAAAAATACGTTGGTCATCATCATGTTAATCTTGCCAGGGTCATTTTTGAATACAACAATGACCATGACGACCATGGCGATGCTGGTCCCGGGGTTGTGACTATGAGTATCATATGATAGCGATGATGAGAAGAGTGGTGATGACAACGATCTTGACGTCCTTTTTGCTGTTGTTGTTGTTGCTGTTGTTGTTGTTGTTGTTGTTGTTGTTGATGTTGTTGATGATGTTGCTGATGATGATCATGATGATGAGCGTGACCAACAATAATTATAGGCGTATATCACCAATAAACACTAGGGGTGACAAGTGACGATTCTGATGATGCTGGACACGGCATGGAGCCGCAAAAACATGATGCCTAGAGCCTGGACCATGGTCTTTCCTGCTGTCAACATGACGCCCGTGCTCCAAGCGCCCGCATACCCGTGCTGGGATGCCTTTATGCAAGGCGTCCATACTTTACAACATGGAACTGTTCACAGAATTTGGTGAATGCGTGGGCTACTCTCAGATTGGATGTGTGGGCGCATATCCTACACAAATTCAAAATATGAGACATACTCCAGATTAACTCTATACAAATTCTTTACTTGAGGGTTTTTGACGATATGAAAGCTAATTCCGACCTTGTTCCTTTAGATTGCTGATGAGCTCAGTGGCGATCCATCCCTGCGAGATTTTCTCAGTGCACGACACGCCTCGTATTGAGGCGTCTATCGTCACTGCTCATGCTGCAGAATATGGTGTGGCATCAGCGGCAAGAGAAAACACGAAAGCAGATCGATTCAGTGAGGTCTATTGAGCAATGCAGTACACCCAACGATAGACCATGACTATTGGATTGAAAGGTGCACCAGTGAATGGTATTACTGTAAGATTGCTGAGGTAGATCACAAGTTCTAGTGTTATTGTATTTTCAATCTGATTAAACCACATCTAGTGGGTACTTACTGACCGGATGTGCATACCCCAAAGGTGGTTGATCTTGTGTGCCAGGCACACCACAATTTGAGGTTCTCGACCATCCTTTGAAGACCTCACCACCGTTGACACACCATTTCACATCTTTGAGTCTTTGAGACAGAGTGGGTTATGCGACAACGCGCACATGTTGCACGTTCTTTGCATGCACACATGCGAGTCCTTGAAAAGTCTTTGACAGAATCCTATGAAGCAAGATTAGGCACAAAGCCAGTCCTTCAGCTAGAGAAAAGCAAATGAAGAAAATTCACAAAATCAAGTGGCAATTATCCCAATGCCATGTGGTGGTTTCTTAATATAGGGGTACCCCCTAATCATCCATCATTCATTTCTAGTGATAAACCGACCATTTTTGGGGTCCTCCATGAGAAATCACCATTTGGATACCTCTTCCTTGAGTCTTGGTAAAATGACAGGGGTGTCTGATATCTTCCTGCAAACTGATTGAACAGGCGGAAACTGGCTACTGCATTTCCATGACATAAGATCTTCATAGGTTTTGGGCGATCTCCCAAAGAAGGCATTAGAGTTTGGTGCTTGGCTGTCGCAATAACCAATGTTGATGGGACAGCCACTGCAACCTGATGACAACCAATCAACGGGTTCTGACAGCCCCCAGATTGCTTCTTGGCTGCTCACGACCATTGGTCAAGGTAAATAGCCAACCAACCTGAGTCGTTTATTGTCAGTCATTGTCCTGCAACAAATTATTGTCGGGCAACAAATATCAACCATTATTCCAATTGACCATTCTCCATGTGGAACCCTCCTCATCCTGTGTCACTCGGGCATCGTCCGCACCTGTCTCATCAGCCATGTGTCCGACATCAACCGATATTAGTAGCGAGCCTTGATTTCTATACTGCTGCTGCGAACTATGATCAACATTTCTCAACACTACTGTTGGTGGAGGAAATCCTGCACCAGCTGGTTGGTTGTTTATCCCATTATTTATAGAGTTTAAACCATCCCAGGTGGTGCAGGATTTCCTCCATCAACAGTAGGTCGTGTTTATGGTTAAGTGCCTGTCAGAGTGCCTCGCTACCCCAAGATCGACAGCATATCATGGCAGCCAGCGATGCACATGCCACGCCTCAGGCGGCCGCGCAGCGCTGCGTGCGGACCCATGGTGAAGCGATGCGCAGCGCTGGGTCGATGATTGAATGATGGTTTACCAATGGTTAATGATGGTTAATGATGCTTGATGATTTAATGATAGTGGATGATTTAATGATCATTAACCATCATTAACCATCAGTAACCATCATCAAATCATGGCCATGACAAGTCATGATGCTAATGGGTTCTGCCTGGTAGTTGCACCTCGCTGGCAGCTGAAATCACCGAAACAAGTCCATGTCGCCACCAGCCGAATGACATCACCATCCAACAGTAGATGGGTGTTTCTTAAAATAGGGGTACCCCAAAATCATCCCATATGAATCATGTGTAGCAGTAAACAAACCATTTTTTTGGAGTTCCCTATTTTGAGAAGCCACCAGATGAGCTTTGGCAAATCCAACTTGCCAGGCTGTGAAATTCAACTCTCATCACCCAATAGCGGCTGATCGAAGAATCACGAAACGCACCCAAATGCTTTGATTTTCATGGACACAACCTTCACAAATTAATAAACAAGCTTTTCTGGACGTACCAAGCTTGTTGAATGGTTGCAAAAGTTATTTCAGTGGCCCGTCTCTAGACAGCGAGCAATTCCCAAGACTCAGCACGCTGCGATTTTTCCCAAGAAGGCAGAAGTTTCAGTGCCAAATCAAGAAGTTTCAGTTGATATGTCCCACTGTTGGAACTAGATCAAGTTATATCTTCAACATTTGGTCTTGGATTCGCTCATACTCACTTATATCCTAAGACTCTGTTTCTTGTTGGCGTTCGTAATATCCTACTCTTGCAGTTGCACAAAATGAATCGTTTCCAACCCATGTTAACTACTCAGATGAATCATTTCATACTAATCCTTGACTCATATGAATTCGTATCAATTCATACCAACACACCTACCAACCCACCTACCTACCTAACCTACCCAACCCACCTCCCCACCTACCTCCCCACCTACCTCCCCACCTACCTACCTTCACCAACACCTCCCCCCACCTCCCCCCACCTTCACCAGGGCACCGCTGGGTGCCCCCCACAACGTGTCCACGCCACTGGGCAGCTTTCGCAGTTGCCGGCATTGGTCGCGGCCCAGGCGCACCGTCAGGGTCCGCACCTGGAGCGGAGCGCCAATGGCGAAGGGCCGGTGGGTGAGTAGAATGACTAGTTGGTGCTTGAACGAGTATAGTAATGGATGTGAATAATGGATAATAATGGTGAATAATGGATAATAATTGTTGATAATGGATAGTTTACAATGATTAATGGTGGTTGATAGTGATTAATGATGGTTAATAATGGATGATGATGGTTAATAGTGGTTGATAATGGACAATAGAATGATGATAGCGGCTAAGAATGATCATTACTAGTGGTGGTTTCAAGCCCTACGAAAAATATAATTGGCTGGTAGATATTCAGTAGGTATGATGATTTATAATGAGATATTCATTATGAATATTAGTCAACCAACCAAGAAACAATATTAGTCAACCGACCAATTGTTAATGAATACGTTTGGGAAAATAAAAAATGTCTAAAGCCACCAACCAGATGAGATATGTGTTATCCATACGTAATGGTATATATCCGTATTTAGTCTTTTATATACTGAGATATATGTATACCAGAGTAGGCTACATATAATGAGAGATGCCATACATATCAATGGTATGTATAGAACTGGTATGTATCGGTATGTCATGATATGCATGGCATGTATAGATATACATATTATGTATATCAATGGTTTTTTATTGATTAGCATTGCTTACTAGCATTTCTCAGTGGTTAATGTTGACAAGAATAATGATATGTTAAGATGATAACCACTTATCATGTAATAGTACTGTTGATAATACACTTTGATACTATCAACAGCTATTATTAACCCCCTATGACTAATACTCTTAATTGATTAAATCCCTTATTTACTATTAATCAACTATTAATTAGCATTAACACTGGCCCTTATTATGAATAGGTGGACCAGTGTTTAAGATATTAACTCTCAATTAACCATTAATTAGCATTAATTAACTATTAATTAACCATTAATTAGCATTAACACTGGCCCTGAATGCCTGTTAAGACTTCTCAGTGGTTCATGATCGGTGGATCATGCACCGAGACACTGACCGTTCCCTCGTTAGGCCAGGCCTCAGCACCCAAACGCAGAGCACACACGGCGCAGTGGCCATCCACAGCGGCGGCCACCACGCTGTTCCTAACGAAGCACGGGCAACGCGCCTGGGAAGGCTTCACAATTATGGTTTGTAGTAGTTGATAAGGCATGGTGATGGGTAGAGGCTCTTAATGGTTCATAATTGTTAGTACCGTTTGGTGCTGAAAAAAATAGCGCAGTTCGCAGAGTGGAAGTTCCACTGGTGCCATGTTGGCTGATCAACTCTCACGTTGAGCTGGACCGAGATGGGAGCTGCTCTCAAGTGTTACCACTAAAATCACACTAAAGCCTTCCAAAACTTTGAGATCTTCAAACCACTGGCATTACTGCCAACCATTTACTGGAACTATAACCATGGAACTATAAACCACTATCCCCCCCATGGAACTATAAACCATTTACATCCATTTACTATTCTCCCGCTCTAATCACTATGATCACTATCATCTGAACTTCCAAAGTTCACCACGAACGACGGTGCAGAGTTCACTGCCGCGTTTGTTCACCGCCACCGATCTGCAACAGCGGGTCGGCCGGGGATGTGACCCAACAAAATGATCGGCAGCAGATCAGCTAAGGATCTCAGAATAGGGGTACCCAAAAATTGCTGGTTTATTACTGAAAATGACTATCAATGGATGATTTGGGGGGTCCTCTATTTTGAGAAACGAAACACCCATATAACAAGCTGAAAATTGTACAAAAAATCAGAGATACTAAGATATTACATCTTATATATATATATATATATATATCTCTTTGATACATACTTTTCCAAAAGTATGATAGTCTTAAATGTAATTTTCAACTTTGATACTTCTGTGGATCACTGATGAAAGCAGAAAACTGGCCTGTGCACAGGTTGTGCGGGTATCCCCTACCACCCAAAAATGATCATGTGGAATTTGTTTTTATCAAATCAGGTGGTTTGCCCACAGGTTTTTGGAATCCAATCGGGCGGTATAAATCGTTTACGCATTTGCTGACAAAAACGTGACACATCCAATTCTGCGACCTCTGCTAGAAAGTGAGACAGGCATCAAAGCGAAGGAATCGAATGGAATTCATAACCCTAGGATTTCCCTATGTTTCACAAGACAATAAGACAACAAAGTTGATTTTTGCCAAGATCCCTGAGTGTTTTTTCATTGATTGGATCCATATTTCCACCAACATGATAGCTGCGGAAGATCATGGAGGCGGCTATGTTGCCGGAACCGGCTACATGCTCCAACCTTTTTGGGCGTGAGCTTTCAACAACTCATCGTTGGCGATGTTGGGTAGGGCAAACGCTGCAGAAAACTCTCAGTCCTTCCAAAACGCAGCGGTATTGTGATCATTCCCTGGTCAAGACTTTGGGGATTCCACATTTCTATCTTTTGCTAATTATTCCTGTAAACCATGGTGGTTTCGATGAGTTTCTGAAAATCCTTCCCGTTCAAACACCACCGTGCACCCCAATGGATCACCATTTCACCACTGTGAATTAAGCATTGTCAATTTGACCATCAATTGACCATCAAGTTACAAATATGAAGCGTCAACTACCATTGATCACTGTTTCACCACTGTTATATAAGCATTAATCATTGATGGTCATTGACCATCAATTGACCATCATTTGACCATCAAGTTACTTAAGCATCGGTGCTTACTCTTTACCACCACATCAAGCATCACTTCACCACCACCTTTCCCTGCTGCGAGCTGCGGTAACCAGATGGCTTGGCCGCAGCTGGCCAAGCGATTGCAGCGCGCAACAAAGCGGCCCTCCACTTGCCTCAGTTGCATCCGACCTGGCCGTGCTGACGCTGATGATCCCCGGAAATAGAGGGTCGATAATCAGGAAGTAGATAATCATGTTTCTATTTTCAGCATTTTCCAGGTATCATTTCTGTTTCTATTTCCGATATGCTAATGATTTATATTTTTCTGCTAGGTTCACCTGGAAATAGAAAATCACCACACTGGAAGTTCCAGGGAAATCAGCTGAACAAATGGGCGATTTTCCCATTGCCAGGTCAATCTCCCGGTAGATCTCGGGCGATCAGTAGAAGTACCAGCAGTATCAGTATGCTGACGATGATGATATATTATCATTCCTATCAGTGTGTCTTCATTGTCAGACTCTGGTAGAATCATGTGATGGTACGTGGATGGTAGTCAAGTCAATGCAATCTTGTAAAAATCTTCAAAGACTACCTTCAAGTCAATGCTGGTAGTGAAGTCAAACCGGGTTCAAAGACATGCTTAGCCAGACAAAATCCAGCACATTGCCGTCACAACCAATTTTCAAGAAGTCACATCATGGAAATCGTCCAGAGGCCCAGCCACTTCCACGTTTCCCCAGCGGATTTCCTAATGACAGCCAGGCTGTGTGACAGCCATCCAGCCATCCCGTTGGGAGCTGGTTCGCAAGCACTTCCAAGTTGTTTCCATGTCGAAGTTGTGAAATCGCTGGCAGCCGAGCCTTCTCCGCAGGTACATGGGAAAAGGTTGGCCCCCATAGTGCCTGCCAGTGGATCTCGTGGGCAAGACACAGATTCAGAGACGCTATGGCACTTTCCAGAGGCGATAGCGCCACAGCCAGCCACGAACAAACAAGCTGGTTTGATGAACAACATCCCTGGCAGCCGGCCTCGAACCAAGCCGCTTGATAGAAGAAGAAAGACAATTGTGAAATCTTCAACCACACTGCTTCATTCATGCTAGGTTCCAGTTCGTGAACCATGATCACCCCAAGCTTCATAACCATAAATCAAACCTTCAGTCAATTTTTGGATCTTTCCACAAACCTAACAGAAACCCCCAGAAATCCAAGCGTTTCGCCCATCGCCTCGCAACAGCACTGGGCTGCTTTCCCCACCCTGCTCGGGCGGGGGCGCAGGCGGCGTGGCAGGCGGCTGCTCAGGCGGAGTTGGCTTGGCAGCAGTACCTCAAAAGTGGATCATTGGTTGCTTGGTTGGCTCGTTGATGATGGTGGGTAGATGGTTGGTGGATGGTTGGTGGATGGTTGGCGAATGATCTTTGATGGATGTACCCCGGGCCACCTAACCCGCGATTCATCAGTAAGCAATGCCTACTTGCTACGTGATTGACTTCAATGAAAGTCAGTGGCCCGTACAAACCCTGGTCCTCGAATCACCAAAGCGACATCTGTCAAAAGTCAGAAATGCCAGATGTTGAAAGCAATCCAAATTCTGGACGTGACGGAACTGCTTGTGGCACGCTTATAGTTCTGCTCAGAGCTGCTTCTAGTTACATGGGTCAAGGCCAGTAAAAGCCCCAAAATGGATGATCCAAACACTCAATACGACCAGCAAAATGTATGGTTCCCCGAACCCCAAGATCTTCCAACCTTCCTCTTCACTCTTCCGTTCATGAACGAAGAGACATGAAAAACATTCAAAAGCCAGTATTGCAAACTGATGGAACCAGTTTCACCGTGTTCGGAACAAAACCCCACCATTTCCATCCCCCCACTGGCAATCGGTAGCTGGCACTGGTCAACCCCTGGTGAATCCAGATTTGGCTGTGGGTCAGTTCACCCTGTACCTATGCTTCCCTAATCATTAACCAGCTCGTTTTCCCTATGATTTGCTTGGCCGTTAAAGGCCATAAACTTGATGGTTAACTGCTTGACCCATAGCCATATATAGCTGGTATATCCCATTATATCCCCTATAGTTGCTAGTTGTTATCCCCTACTAGGCCCTACTATTAATCATTAACCATTGGTTGTTTTCTGTTCCGAGTTCTTCCCCAGAAAAGTCCTTCAAGACGAGCCCAGGCCTCGCGTAGACGGCCTCGCATTGGCCGCAACTTCTGCAGCTTCGGCTGCTTCATAGCGGGCCAGGCGCGCACTCAAGGCCGCCATGAGGTGTGGCTGAGCACCGGCCTAGCGCAGAGGTGGTGGAGCTGGTCAGTTTCCCAGCGAGTCTTCTCTCACTCGCCACCCCGGATAGGGCAGAATGATAAACACAAGGTGTCCCCCAGGTGGCTATGTAAATCTTGACATCCGCCTCTTTCGGCACCGCTGTCAAGCACCAGCATGACGAGCAGGTCGTGACTAATGGCGTGGACTCATCCCCAGAGCTCACTCTGCCTGTCTTGGCTTGATCTTTACTGTACTTGGCAAAGATGGTAGTCCCAAAAGGCCCTAGACTCACGTTGCTCACCGTGATGGAATGCTGCATGCTACACAACCGTTGGTTTCCGGGGCACAAACCTCCCACGGGTTGGACTGTATGACAATGCCATAGATAGATGGATAGATGGATGGATAGATGGATAGATGGATAGATGGATAGATGGGTAGATGGGTACTAGTAGATGGATGGGTGGATAGATGGGTAGGTGGATAGATGGATAGATGGATAGATAGATCAACCAAAATGGTAGCGGAACGGCCTGAGAACGTACTTGAAGCAAGAACCACAATACCTTCGCTGCGGAAAAGTGTTAAAAAACACCAGCCAGATCATTAATTAAGCATGATTGATGGTCAGTATCCCCTTTCATTGTTGGTTTTTTGATGATTAGCCACTCATGAACTGTATGAACCACTACTAGCCACTAGTAAACCATTGGTTGCCATTGGTTAACGGTTGCTACTCATCAATCAAGCATCGCCATGAAAATCAACCGCCAACTATCCATATATCAAGCATCGACCAACCATCGAACTACCCAAGAATGGACAGACCATTAAGTAACCAACCATTGACGGTCTCAACTAACCATTACTAGCAGACCTATTATCACCCATTAATCATCAAACCATTGAAATCTAACCATCATCGAACCATTAAGTAATATTTACCATCCTTTGACTATTATTAACCTATTAACCCCCATATCAACTAGCCATTGGTGGTGATTGTCCCCTTATTACTCAGCATTATAATCCCTATCATGAACTCCTAACTCAACCGTTGTTACCACCATCAACTAGTTGACTAATCATGAACTACCTCTCTATTTACCATTAATATTTTTTTACCATTGTGATTAAGCTATCATTAACCCCCATATCATCTACCTCTCTAACCAACCCCCCACTCTTCATCTCCGCCTTCTCCAACACAGGATCCTTCACCGCCAGCAGCAGCTGCTGATGCTCCAGCTGCCCAAAGCGGACCACGCCCAACAGCCGCTCCGTCTGGGCATGGACCATAGGGCGTTCTCAAGTCATAGGGACCAATTGTAGTTAGTCGTTATTAGTGCCTTGATAGTTAGTTAGATAGTTAGTTGGTTAGTTACTTACTTACTTACTTACTTACTTAGTTGCTTAGTTGGTTGGTCATTATTAATGATTAGTCTAATGATTCGTGACTATTCTCTAGTCTAATGATTACTTAGTCATTATTAATGACTTGAGAATTGTAGTTCTGATGCTTAGAGAGTTAGATTATGATTATGAATCATGATTAACGTGTCTATGAATCATTTATAGTTCCGATGTGATACTAGTGATTATTAATTATCTATTGATATAATGTCGATCATTCATAATAGAAGTGTATGGATGTTTCTCAAGTCATAGGGGACACCCCTTGCCGTCCTCCTTCATTGAGCATTTCTCGTAAGCATCCACAACCTCTGGTCCCAATGGCTTGAGCAACCATCAAACGGGTCTGACTCGTCAGGTTGGTTATGAGAACAGCCGACCTGCAGCATTGGGCTTTCGCACTTCGACTGAGGAATCGTTAATGGAGTTCATAATGGCAAAATGACACAGCAGGCTCATGGTTTGATGAATGTGAATGGTGATTTAGATGATTGATTCATGGTTTGTTCCTCGTTTATTGACAGTTGATTCGTGGTTCAAGTTGCTTCATTGGTGGTGATTTGATGGCTAATTCAAGGGTGACAATGGCTAGATATCGATAGAGTCATGGTCAACCATCAATGAGTAAGGATCATCTAGTACCAAGAATAATTTTGCGGCGCAAAAAATTGTGGACTGCAACAATCTCAGTGGCATGTCTTGCCTTTCTCTGTTCAATACACGACAAACGACTGGAGTTTCTTTTCAACCACGGATTCGGACTTTCAGCCAAATTCGTAACACTGTGTGTTTGATATTCTGGTTAACAAGCTGGCTGATAAGCTTGTTTCAGTAACCAAGTTGAATATCAAAGAAGTTGAATATCAAACAAGTTGGATCCCTTATGATAACAAGCTGCTTGATCACCTGCTTCGTGGCTTCATAGCTTCCAACTGGGCTGCTCGATCAGCCGGCCTCCTCAGCCGTCAGCGGTGCATCGGGCTTGGTAGATTCCTTGGGCGCCTCGTCTCCTTCGGTGCCAGGAGCCTCTTCGGCATCCTCGGGGGCCTGGTGGTCACGCGGTCAGTCACAGTGGGTCCCCGCGCCTGGAAGCTTCGCTGAAAATCAGC
>VSDK01016794.1:219843-236634 GCA_009767595.1 Symbiodinium kawagutii
CAGCAGGAAAATCTTCGCAGTTTTTACTGAAAGGAAACCAGGAAAAAACCAGCGAGGACAGAGTGGAACATGTTGATCTGCCGAGCTCAAGCATTTTGAGGATTTTTCTCGTTCGGTTGTCCGGCCGTGCTGCCATGGCCATGCAGTTGGCCGCTGGGTGCCGAGCCGCTTCACTGAGAGTGTACCTGGCTGCGTTGTGTGTCATGGGAAGCGGACTTCAGGAAATCAAAAAATGTCTGTCTTCTCAAACACGAAAACGAAACTGTCTTCAAGCCATTTAGGGTTTTGCATCTTCCTTTCCCAATGTGTTCCAAAAGCACGCCAACAATGTGTGTCCGCATGAAGCCATGTTCTTTCTCAGGTGAGGTTCGGCTGGTTTTACCATGCCCCAATGCCTGGCGATCCCCAGCATTGGTTGGATATTCCTTCGTGTGAAACCACAGGAGGCACGTGCCTCCACTCCAAATCAGCCGGAGACACTTGAAGCAAATGGTCACCGGCTTGCCATCTTGCAAGAATGCCTGAGCCGGGCTGCCATGGTACGGCGCCGGGTTCCCCCATCATTAACCATTGTTTCGCTGTTGTTGTTGGTGATTATCCCCCTTATTGGTTGGTTAATATATGTTGATATTGACCTATAGCCATTGATTAATATTGACCCAGCTCGCCATATCACCCACCACACACAATGGACACCATTCTGAGTGGTTTTCCAGCCTCTTGGCGCAAATCCTCTGCCGCCGCTTCCTGGCTTCGTGCGCAAGGCAACTTGAAAACTGAAAATGACTTGGGGTGAAGAAATGGATGTAAAACGTTACCCATCGCAATCATGAGTTTTTGGAATATTTGGAGTTGGGGTTTTGGAAGAAAAGGATGTAACAAAGAGGTCGAGCTTGTATCATGCAAACTACGCTTCAACAAGTCTCTCCCTTCATGAAATCAACCCATCGGTTTTCAGGTTTGAAAAATACCAGGAAACCACCAGAAATGCTGGTCAGCAAGCTTCTTTCTCGAATATGTTCACCAAATCCTACGATCAAACCTTCACAAAAAATGATGAGCTAAGCTACTTTCCTGCAAATGTTCCTGATACAATCCTCACTTTCCTATGGTGTTCCCATGGTTTTCCTATGGTTTTCCTATGGTTTCCTATGGTTTTCCTATGGTGTTCCTATGGTTTCCTATGGTTTTCCTATGGTGTTCCCATGGTTTTCCTATGGTTTTCCTATAAAAATCCTGGTTTCCCTATGGCTCGTCCCTCCCATGATCAACCGTTCACCAGCTCCGCAGCTCTCCTCCAGCTTGATGGCCTCCAGCCGAGCCTCCAAGAAGACCTGCAACGCAGGGCGGGGCCCTTAGTGATGGCTAAGAACGGTGAAGATTTTGCTTGCTAATATCAGTATAGATTGTTTAAGGAATTCTATATGTTATGTCCTTATATGTAAATAGTAATATCATTATAGATTGTATAGATGTATATGCATATATAAGTTGATATATTACTATATAAGTGATTATATGTAAATGATTGTAAACAAATGATTATAGATAAATATATATATATGTATGTATGAAATGACATGGTTATGGTTATTATAACATAAAACTAGCATTTTATAACAATAATGATGGCTAATTAGCGGCCAATTATAGCGTGATCTAGTGACATGGATATATGTATACATGCGTAATGATATGTTAACAATCATGTACATCACGTATGTTCATTATATGCTAATGGTTTATACATGACACGATCGATATACATATGTACATATATATATATATGCAATGATATGGTTGAGGATTTGGTTACATAGAGGTAACTAATGATAGTTGATAATGTTAACAATAATGATGGCTAATTAGATGGCTGATAAGACTGGTAATGATATGGTTGTATAATGATATGGGTTCTATGATGATGGCTTTTGACAACCAATGATTGCATTATGATGATGTGATTACTTTGCAATGATATGTCAATGCGTACAATACTAATTATAGCAAATCATCAATGATATGGATAAAAATATCGTTATACAATGAGATGGTTATGTCCTGATAGTTAAAGATACGGTTGATGATGTGGCTAATGATCTGGTTATATAACGACATGGCCAATGATGGCTAATGATATGGGTGTTCTAATCTATTTACAATGATGGCCAATGATATGGTCATAATGACATTGATGTATGCGTATATAAAGATATGTAATAACATGATTATATAACGATGTGGTTGCATAAAGATGTGGTTCTATAATGATATGGTGAAGGATATGGTTGATGATGTTGTTATACAATAATGATATGGTTGTAATGTTAAGAACAAATGGATGGTGAATAATAGTTCATAATAAGTAATGATGATTGAGAATGGTTAATGATGATTATCAATGGTTAAGAATGATGACTATCTAAAAATTGTTTCAGGAGTAATGATTGATTCTGAGGGTCAATCAATCATGCCTAATACGAATGTGTGACAAGTACTGGTAACATTGTTGGCCAATAAATAGATCTAAATAGTGGTTAATACTGATCGCTCATGGCTGAAAATCATGGCAGCGGAAAAGGGACTAACAGTGCTTCTTGGTAATGATAGTCAATCAATCCTGGCGAATACCAATTCTTAGCGAATTGCAAGTAGTCTTAAGCAAACATAGTTTATATGGAATGTTTCAGTTCACAATTGCGAATAATAGTAATTCATCATGAGGGTGTTCAGGAACACGTTGATAGTGATGGTTGAGAATGACGATCAACAACTTAAGAATCATGGTGAACAAATAGTGCTCAATAATGATCGGACACAGTTTAATTATATAGTTTATACAGTTTATACCGTTGATGGCTAAAATCAAGTGAATGAGGATGGTTCACAACAAAGGCGAACGATGATGGGTCAATAAGACTTGCTAGCAATGATGCTGAACAATTGGTGGTGAATCATGATGATCTACCAACAAGGTTGTCAATTCTGATTAATAACAAATGATGTAGAGTGTTGTATCAGAAGTATTATTTCACAATGATGCTTGGTACTGTAAATTGACAATGAAAAAGAAGGATGGTTAGCGATTGTTATTACTGGTGAGGAATCATGAGACTTGGCAAATGCGAATAATGTTCAACCTCGCCATTTCACGGGGAGAACATGTGAATTCAGGGGGGCTGCTGGTCTCTCATGTCCCGTCCACAAAAGTCTTGGCCACATGGAAGGTTTGTTGAAGTGATCATTGCAAAACCATGTGCAATCTGGTGATCTAACATGGCAATGGAAATCCACCCGTTGTAGCTGTTTTCCTAGGGTTTCCCTAGAAAAATAGTGATGTTCCATTGCTATGTTAGATCACCGGAGTGTAAAACAGTTTCAAAACCATGTGAAACAGCCACTTGCGAACAAATTTGCATAAACATTGCTATGTTAGATCACCTGTTGAAACAGCCAATACAGAAACCAAGCTTGCGAACAAAATCACAACAGGTGATTCTGTGATTCTGTCAGCAAACCAAGGGCAGCTCTCAAGTGACAGCCTCACAGCGGCGCCTGTGCCTAGACCACCTGCCTGGGCTCTGCAGATTTTCTCTCAGCTGATGGAGCAGTCACCGCCACAGGCGCGCAAGCTGACTTCGAGAATATTCGCACGCATGATGCTGTGAGACTAGAGAGACACCATGAGACACCATGAGACACCTGGTTGTTTATCAAGTCGTAGGGGACCTTCCAATTCATCCAGTTTATTAACCACTTATAGTTAATATAAACAATCATGTCTTGAGAAACCACTCTCACTTCGGGACCTGCAAGTTCTGGTGGCAGTTCTGGTGTCGAATCATTTGCTCAAACCGATCTTTGGTCGGCAGTGATTTGTCTCTCTCAAGAGTGTTCGGAGCTTTCTAGCCTGGCTTTGAAGATTGAAGAGCCTGACCCCTTCAGAGGTCGAAGCGTTGAACTCGTCTGGGGTTGTCCATAAATTTCGTGACCCTATGAGTTTCCCAACTAGTAATTATACATCATTCTTGGTTGGTTGAGGAGTATCACCATTTATGGACAAACCCTTGTCTCACCGATCGATCTGTTGTTTATGTCAGCCTCAACTGGAAGTCAATCTTCAGCAGGGGCATCCGAACCGACTCATCTCCCCGATTCGGAAGAAACCAAGCTTCGACGAATTGGCAAAAGCAAAAATTTGGGCATGCCAAACACATTCTGCCCTTTCCCGCAAGATTTGTGGCTGAAATGGAACAGTTTTTGTCGCTCAGCTCTGCATGCTCTGCCTTTGTTTGAAGCAAAAAGGGCCAAATCTCGCGAGCAAGGTGAAACAACCTAAATCATCCTAAATCTACTGTACCGGCTCTACCCTACCCCTTCTCCAATGAGACCTGGGAAGGGGCAGGGTTTTCACGAAAGGACTTCACTCATCGTTGGTGGTGAACTGCTTTCAACCTGGACAAGATTGGCTACAAGTAGCCATCACAAATGCAAATGTTCACGGAAACTTAAGCCTTGCAAAGCCTCAGTTCATGAAACGCATGATGGGCATCCTGCTTTGCGATTTGTCAAGAACTTTCTGGATTCTGCTACCAAGTCCTAAGCTGGCTCTGTTCAAAGGCGTATCTCTGTTCCCCATCAACACGATGGTTGCTACCCATTGTCTATGGATCACCCCAGCTGTGGACGATGATTTTTCGATTCGTCCAAGTGCACGAAGCCATTTCATCAATTTCCGTGATCAAAGATGTTTCCAGCAGCAAAATATATGCCAGTCTCGCACTTCGAAATTGGATATGATCGAGCTGATTTTGGTTTATGGTGGTTAAGGGCCTACAAGCATGTTTGATAAGCTGGGTACATAATATATGTATATAGGCTGGCAACGATTAAGGATGGCCCATAATGATCAACAACGCTTGGAAGTGGATTTCCCACAAAGTTTGAACGTCTTGGGTCCACAATTTGGCGGTCCTGTACGGCGGTGGTATATTTCCGTATTCGCCGCAATGTATGTATAATATACATATATCCCAAGGTGGATGATAAATCACTTTTGACTTTTATTCACCATGATATCATAGTGAATATGGTGATGACCATCGTTGATTGTTGCTATCATGATGAATTGACACGTGTTCCGTGATATCATTATCCCTACCATTTGGCAACACTCCTGACAGCTCCTTGCTGTAAAGGGAGATAGGGATACCTTTGGGCCTGAGCTCCCTCCCACCAGTTGTCAACAACCTCAACATAGCTACCTCTTCGGGCAGCCACGCAGGCCTCTGGATATCCATACGCGGAGCTTGGACCAAAGGAATTCGAAGCATCTCCTCAGTGACACTGAGTGAACATGCGTCAAGATTCATGCGTCAACTACGGCCAATCACTAATGGCTAATGGTTATACTATCTATGGCTGATGGTTGATGGTTGATGGTTATAACTATCCAAGACTAATTTCCACCAATGGTTGTAACTATCTATGGCTGATGGTTACTACCAATGGTCACCTTTTGCTTACTAACAATGGGAAACCAGGGCTTTTGGGGGATACCCCCATTGATCAACCAGGGGTTTATTAATCCAGGGTTAACATTAATTGCCATGGTCAATAGGTGCTGGTAATTGTTGATAATGATTGGTAACGGTTGACACTGGTCAACTTTTTTTGACTTTGCAGCATATAGGTCTGGTGCCTGTAGCTATACATGCAGTGCCACGGCCTGGGGTTGGTAATCTGGTTGGATCGTGCCACCAGTGTCCCGGCAAAAATGGCTAAATTCACGAGCTTTCTGTACCAGCTCGTCGGAGACCTCGCCAGTCTGCTCAGGAAAATTGCGGGAGCAACACAGTGCAAGCGCAAGATTGAGCAAACGGGGGTACTCCTTAGCAATGCTCGTAGCAAAAGAGCCATCCGATCTGCGTCCTGCCAAGACCGTTGTAGGACGGACGAAGTCACGTCGCTCCAGCTGGGGAAGAACAGTCTGTAACGGCAAGTTTGCAAACAAGAGCCGAGTTGGCTTCACTGCAGGACTTCCGAAGCGAAATTGTTGAATATCCATCACGGAAAACAACCCGCACCCATCTGTAAGCAGATCCAAAAGCTGAGTCCACCATATAGAGGCCTGCGCGTCATCAAACGGCACTCCGGGGTGCTCCACAATCACTCTGCCCTGAGTGTGAGCGACTCGAACTGCCAGCCGCAACGCCATCAGAAGAAGCACTGTACCGATGTGTAGCTGGCTGAGCTCTTTGGCATAGAGCATGTCACGTCCCCACGGACGTGTTCGATCACGGAGGGGACGAGGTCCTCGCAATACCTGACCGACGTGGTCAAGCAAGGGGAGAGCTCTTGCTGCACTCCAAGACTCACATGGGGGTCCACATAGTAAGACGGCAATTGCTCCATGGGAAGCAGCGGCCATTAGAAAGCTCCAAACACCGCCTTGAAGCACATTGTAGCAATTGTGGATTGCTGTGTCAATGCTTAGAAAGACCACATGTGGATGATGAGATGCCAGGAAACCTTCCATCCACCACTGAAAGTCTCCACGCCGTCTTCGACCGGAGTAAAGATGGACAACGAGCTGCAGTGTCACCCGAACTGTGGCCGGGATCGGGGTAACACATACCTGCCATGCATCACGATATGTACGCTCCCAGTCAGCCAGGAGGGCAAAGCGTGAAGGCACAGGTCCACAGCCTTGAGACACACGGGTAGAAGAAGGAGCGGCTGGCGAAGAGGGTGAGGACGGAGTCACAGAGGGCAAGTCCAAGGCCTCTGTGACTGCAGCAAAAGTCTAACGCAATTCAACACCATCAAGGCCCTTCAGAAACTCCCAAACTATAAGTTCAGCATCGGAACACTGAAGCAGGGTGGATTCAGAGGGTCGATGAGCAAAGTGGCCAGCGAAACAACGATCAATCCATTGGAAGAGGGCGATACCTCCACGTAGGTGATCATCGGTGTAATCACATACCAGTTGCAGGCAAGAGTCGAGCCACGAGTGAACAAGCGCAGCAGAGGAAGTACGAGTAGGCACAGAAGTGGAGTCCAAGGCACGAGTCAAAGAAGGAAGCCACGAGAGGGATTCACAACTGACTGAGCAAACAATCGGAAACCAAGGATGGTTCTTCAAGTGCCACAGCTTAGTAAGCAGTTGACTTCGTGCGTGCTGTGCCGGATCAGGCAGTAGAGGGCCGGCAACATCTCGCTCACAAGGCAAACGAGCAACACGCTTCAGGTGGTCAGGCAAACTGGCTTTGTGAGGGGTATCAGGCAAACGAAAGGTGCGCAGCTTCCACAGACATCCGTTGGGATGGTACTTCAAGTGCTGAAGCATGCGATGGGAGGTGTGAAAATTTCGCAAACACCCACCACATCTTGTGGAATGAATAAGCATGCTTTCTTCAGAATGAAGGCTGTGGGCACGAAATCGATGCTGAGCAAGGAGACGCCTGTCAACAAAGGCCTCGTCACAAACAAAGGGCTTGTCAACGGCCACAGGTGCAGAGGGAACACAAGGGCAAATGCGCTGCTGCTCCTGTAATTCCTGCAAGACCAATTCATGGAGGTGCTGGGTATCATGAGCAACTTTTTCTTGGAGCATGTGGCGAGCAAATGCCCGCTTAATCCACGGCATCCAACCCTGAAACCCAGCTACATGCGCAAAGAAGGTTCTCCAGCCTTCAGCGGTGTTTTCAGGGAGCTCAAACGGGAGTGGCAGGAGTGAGTAGAGCCATTCAAGATCGGTACGCACATCTTGAAGCCACCCCTGGTTGGCACGATTGTCAATCAAGAGAGCGTCAAGGTAGACTGAAAGTCCAAAACGGGCCACAACAGGAAGGTAAGTAAGCCTCAACTTCGCTAACGTCAGACGGAAAGGGGGCAGGTCAAACTGAGCTCGAAGGGCCGCATCAGGAACACAAACCTCAGGGGACCAGAATCCATTGCCGATGAGCTGGCGCAACATGCGCATCAAGGCACTGTCCACTCGCTTGATGTGCTGCGGAGTGACCCCCAACCACACCGCTGCCCCATAGAACAAGCGTGATGTGATCAAGCTGTGAAACAATGTCAGTCTTGCTTTGCATGGGATGGAGCGATTGAGAAACAAGCTTCTCTTGGCGTCAGCAAAGGCTTGTCTGGCAGCACTGAGACGGTGTGCAAGCTCAATATCCACGTTGTTGTCCATATGATATTGGGCTCCGAGGTGTCGATAGGTCGCAACAACTGGCAATTGGATCAGATGGTTGCGGGCATGGACCAAAATGACTCCAGAGCTCTTGAGTCCAAACACGGCAGTCCGATGCACAGTCGAACCTTGACCTCTGAACATCAATGCAACAGCAGTTTTGTTTTTGCTGTAGTTCACTGTCATGCCGCGAACTGACATCTGATCATGCACAATGCCAACCACCTGTTGTACAAGAGGAACAAGGTCACTTGGACTCGCAGCAAAAAGCGGCACCGCGATGTCGTCGACCCAGGTGATAGGCGGCATGTCACACTGGGCAGCTTGATTGCCAGCCTGGACCAGGGGAAGAGCTTGCAGCTGACTAGTGATGGCTCGCAAAGCCTGTGTCATAAAGATATTGAAGCACACATCCGCCAGGGGCGACCCCGGACGGGTGCCCCGGGTCGTAACAGTAACTCGAGGAGACACAGAATCAGGGACCGTGGGATCAGCAAGATTGAACCAAGTTCCAGAATGGACATCGTTCAAAAGCCTGAACAGCAGCGGTGGCATCGAGTGCTGCAATGGAGAACTATGACCTGCCAGAAGAGCAGCAATGTCCTCAACGTCGAAGTCACGGGAATCCAACATAGAAGACAGAAGCTGGTGATGGTCACATGGAACGGCATTAAAAATCCACTGCCTAGCCATGTGATGGAATGCTGCACGCAAATCCACAAAGACAACGGCAGAAGATAGTCGTCGAGCCCTGGCCACTTTCGCATGCAGCTGTATCAGGTGGATGCCCGTTTGGGGTTGACATCCAGGTACACCTCCGATCTGTCCACTCTCCCTCGTGGCCAGAAACGTGGGCAAAACATGAGTACGGAGCCATCCTTGGAACAGTTTGGCGGCTACCGAGGCAACCAAAATTCCTCGATAGGAAGCTGGATCCTGCTTGGAGCCTTTGTGCTTATAGAGGGAGACGAGCCGTCCCCCTTTGAAGGAGTGAGGTTCACAACCAGAAAGCACACTGCGCACACAGTAACGCATTGACAGCAGGAGCCAAAACAGGTGCAAGGTAGTGGAACAAGTCAGGAGTATAAGTCCATCTGGCCCAGCAGCTTTCCCTGGACGTTGCTTCAAGCATTGCAATTCTGTGTCCAGGACCGAAGGTATCTGCTCCAGCTGAACAACACCAGCAGGGGGTTGAAAATTCCGACATTGATGGGCAACCGTGGCAGCACGAGCATGCGAAATTGGTTGGGTCACCCCGGCTTCAAGCGTTTCAAAATGTTGCAGGGGAGCATCATGCATGTCAAAACGAGCCTGAGCACGTTTTCGCTGACCTTTGGGCAAGAGATGACGAATGCTCTTCCAGAGCCCCTGAAGGCCATGTCGGTGACATGTGTTACCAGCACGAGAAGCCAATTCAATGAAAAAGGCACGGTCTTCAGCCTGAATGGCTTGCTTAACAGCTTGGGAAATCCACTTGTATTGAGAGCAAAGGCTATCAACATCACCAAGGCTTGCACGTTGCGTGGGGGGCACACTGCGACATTGCCGGATCAGGCGGCACAGCCATCGCCTGTAGTCAACAAGTCTCCAGGTGTCGAGAGAGATGTGACGTTTGCGACGATTGACAGGGCGAAGCCCCATTCCACGAGTGGCCTGAAGGGCAATGTTCCGAATATGATGTGACAAAGCGTCAGCATGTGCATGGACATCCAAGCAAGGTGACGGAACAAACGGATGAAGATTCCAAAGTGACTGAAAGGCCTGGCGGAATAACGGATCACTGAAGGAAGGAATCACAGGTGGCTTGCGACAAGGAGGAGTCAAAGAACGTGTGCAAATCCAGGCGCACTCGCAACACGCAACAAAATGATCAATCCTCGTCGTGGAAATGCCGATACTGTCAGAGACCCAAGAACGGACAGAGCGGATGGACACATCACACGGGAGTCCCACGTAATCCAAACGAGCACCACCTCGATTGCCAGGATACAAGCAGGTGAAGCTCGGTCCATGATGGCAAGCGGGGAAGGTGGATGGAAGGTAAACTCGATTTGAAAGGCACCAGTCATGGAACAACTGTCCTGCAAGGTTCTCCTGGGCCGGAGAGACATCCCCCACAACTTCCGAGACACTGGAACCCAAATGGGCATTCGAGTCTCCGAGGAACAGAATAGGAAGATGCGAATACTTGGCAACACAGCGAGAGAGCTCTTCCCAAAAGGGATGTAAGTCCTCAGGTGGCCTAGCGGAGTGAGGCGCATGACAGCAGATCACAAGGCAACGTAGGACAGGATGCTGGACACGGACAACTAAGGAATCTGGGGCAGAAGAAACCAAGAGAAGATCCTGTCGAGCAAAGGGGCGGGAATCAGCACAAAATCGGTCTCGCTTGTTGAACCAAAGTTGGATACCTTCGTGACCAGAAGGTAAGGCAGGGTGAGCAAGTCCAATGACGTGGTCAGTCTCGAAGAAGGTCTGATTGCGGTGTCGTGTTTCTTGAATGCCAATGACATGAAACTTCTCACGAAGGAACTGATCAATCAAGAGGGTCTGCCTAGCACCAACTACCGGTTCTCTATCCGTGGCAACTGCAACGTCTTGGCCAACAGTGAGAACATTAGCAGTGGCAAGTCGAAGCCAAAGTTCATGGTGTACAATAACTGAGTCCACACAACCATCATCCTGTGGAACCTGCGTGTCAAGGTCAGCAGGAGAAACATTGGGAGGGGACACGAGTACAGGATGAGTTCCCGACCCAGGTGTAACAGGAAGTCCAAGTGGCAAAGTCCAAGCCCAAGCAAGAGATTGGAGAAAAGTCGGTTGAAGCCACAACTTGAATGGATGCTCATAGGGCAGAAGGTGTTTCGCCGCAAATTTGGCCAATGAGTCAGCACCTTCATTGAGGAGGTGACCCTGATGAGCGTACACATGATTCCACGCGATGGCATCCCCACAGTGAGACCGAAGCAGCAATTCAAGAGCTCGCATCAAACGCTTCCAATCACCATCAACATGAGCAGCCCAAGTACCACCGGCAAGGGACGCTGTAGTAACCGCATCGAAATTGAAGCAGAACTGAGACGGAGAAGTAGGGTAACAGAGGCGATGCCACTTTGCAATCTGAACAGCCCAGATGAGGGCCCAAGTCATGGCATGGTGTTCAGCATGGCCATTGTGTGTACCATGAGCTGGATCAGCAAGAATGCCACCTAACTCTGATCCATTGGCTGTGACAATCATCATAATGACTCCGGCACCAAGTTGCGAACGACAACGAGAGCCATCAGTGTAGAATTGGTACGCAAATGGGGTATCACCAGTCCACTTGGGTAGGTCAAGAAGCTGGGCTTGAAAATCCGAAGTCCATCCCTGGTCAACGGGCCAAGTTGGCAAAGTAGGCAATGACAAGTCAAGCACCTGGTGAAAGGCGGCAATGGCTGGCGCAAAGTCTAGCTGAACCACTGACGGGGAGGGAGATGGCGGAATCAAGGAATCCAGGCACAATGAGGTTGCATGACTAGAAGTAGAAGAACCTGCAGTCTCATGTGAACAGGCAGCTGAAAAATCAAGTTGCGAGCCACGAGGTGAGAAAGACGATGACAATGGCAAGTCAGAAGCAGTGGCAATGTCATAAGGTGACGGTTCCTCATCATGAAGAAACACAGTCGACTCACGATTTTCAACCGCAGTTCGCTGGATAGTCAACACAAGCCCAAGTCCATCATAGCTAGGAACCGCTTCATGTGTCACTTCATGCCGGTGATGCCACACTCGACATCGGTAGTTGGGCAAAATGCAGTCGTCAAGTCTTGCCGAATCGTACAAGACCCGGACTCTGTCGACAAAATTGGGAGCAAATTGCACGGCATAAACAGGTCGATTAGTCAGTCCAATTTCAGTGAGATGGTAAACCTTTTGGTCATCCTGCGGATGCTGGAGGATTACAAGGTGCCCAGCCCTGCCAACATTGATGCCAGCAGGAGGCCTAGGCGTCACCAAGTGCACATGGACATCATGATTCGGATCAATGACATCGATCCATTGAGTGACAACGTTTTCATGCCACTGCGCAAGATCATCAGTGAGACGGATAGGTCGTTGTCGGTGGCAAACTGGCGCGGAAGGTGTCACGAAAAATGATGCAAAATAGGCAGTGGGACCCTCTTCAAGGAGTTCAGTGGCCGCATATGCATTCCAGGTGTGCCACAAGGTGTCTCCATGATGGAAAACCACCGTGACCCCATCAAGTCGAAGGGTTCGATCAGGAGCAGAGGGAGGTGGTTCAACCTGCTCATGACTGGAGGAACTCGGGGTGGAGGTCGTCAAGATCCGATCAAGCGACAATTGTACGAGGCTCGTGTGATCATCTGCAAGTGATACAGAGTCAACAGGTCTCCTCGAAACAAGAAAGCGATAAAGAGCCCCACTCCGGGTCTTCGAACGGCCAACAGGGTGCAGCGGAACATCATCAGCTAAAGCGTGGCACTCAAGCATTCTCATGCAAGGGAGGGCAATACCAGCAATGTCAGCCAACACAGAACCACTGACCCAAGATGGCAAGGAAAGGGCTTGCAAAGGTGGACCAAAAGCTTGAAACTCGGACTGCACCAAGCTAAGCAGTCCCGCAGTACGTTGATCAAATCTTTCCTGTTCAACAATGACATGCGGACGAAGAGAGTGCGGAAATGCATGATCACCAGGCGGTCTCCCACGCACCACATGTATGTAAATAGGCGAGGCCATGTCACATAGGTCAATCCACGCTTGGCACAGGGTGGCAACACTCATGCGGGGATCAAGACGCATCGTGACCGCCCGTGGTAGTAAACAGGCCCGATGAAACCGGTGGTTGATAAACCAAGATGTGACAACTGTCCCTGGTTCAAGCTGCGAAAGAACTGATACAGCGGAATGCTCAATGACAGAAGGAGCTTGCGCTGAGGCAGAATCAGTTGACAATTCGAAGCTGATTGTAGGAGAAACAGTCCCCTCACCCTGGCCACTGGACATGGTACAACTTTGCCTGGCATCAAGAGGAATGTGAGCCCGAACATACGCACCATTAAAGATTTCCCGAAGTGACAAGTCCTGCACTGACCAAAGTTCATCATCGAGAAAGATGAGCACACGGGTGAGGGTAGCAGGAGGCAGAGAAAGAAGTCCAAGTTTCTCGCACAACTGCAAACGTGTCAGGGATGGTTGCAAAAGCATCACCGATCGATCAACGAGAGGATTGACCCCACATGTACGAGATTGTGGTGCATCATGCATGACCAAATCACAAAGAGCAAAGCGAAGATTGGCTGAGGTTGGTTTGTCAAACACACGGTGGGCAATGATGACGTTTGAGGACTCGGAAGTGCCACAGGGATAACCCATGACTTTGTACACCGCAACAAGGTCATGCACAGAGAGTCCAAGCAAGGAAGCGACATCAAAGACCATGTCGTCATGTGAGCGCCAACGAACCAAAGCATGCTTGAAGAAATGTCCAACGGTATGTACATACGTACTCTGTAGATCATCCTCAGGCGCATGGGTTAAAGCATCCTCAGAGGAGGGCACATCATCGCCAAGGTCAAGAGGATCACTGAGATCATCAGCACTGAGGGGTGAGTCTTCCGTCTCCGAATGAGGTTCAACTGGCCGTTGCATCAAGGTCACATGGTCATCAGTGAAACTCTGGTCATGAGTCAGAGTACACAACGTAGCGACAATCGACGAGCCAATGGAGGCTTGTCTTAGAGGTGCATGCCGAGCAATCACATGGCCGTTGATTCGGATGCGCGCAATGGAAGAATCATGGAACAGTCCAAGGTACAAACGTTGAAAGAGAGTACGAAATTGAACAAGACCCGGAACAAACAAGGCTTCCTGCATGATCAAGTGAGGGCTCCGATCCTCATGCACTATCGAGGCAAGAGCAGGGATCTCTTCCACACGAGGCGCTTGAAACACGATCAAATGGTGATCAGGTTGACCAGGATGAGAGTTGATCGCATGAGTCCGAGGTGGAACATGTGAAGTGACCCAAACAACATGGAGCGGGCGAGTAGGATCAATATGCTCTCTCCAAATCTCACGAAGCTTGAGTTTCCAATGGTACCAGTCCCAACTGAAACGGTGACGCACAAAGTCAGCAGTCTCACGTCGACGATCTCCATGGAGAAACCAAGAGATAACATTCATCACTGGTCCCTCATGTTCATGAACAAATCCAAGATGATTGAGAATGCCAAAGCCATCATGCAACCACTGTGGAGCATGAGCAGGTGGGTTCTCAGGGATTGTCGGGAGGTCAGTCAACAAGGGAGTGATAGGATCCTCAGTTCGCTGAGAGTGGGAGCCGTAATCACAAGGTTCATCCGTGTTGGGTTCAAAGTCGAGAAGGCTTGAATTCCACACAGAGGGAGTGCAAGCGAGTGGATGTGAATGAGAAGAAGAGGAAAACTCAACTGAATCAGAACAGCCTGAATGCAGAGCAGTGGGGAAAGCCGCATCCCAATACTCCGCAAGTTCATCACTAACCTGAGAGGCAAGATGTTGCGCTTCTGAAATGGCATGCCATGAGAATTTGCAATCCTGTGCAAGGTTCACAGTATGGACATGTCTGGCAACTTCAGTATCGGAAAGGCCTGTTACAGAACATGCTGCACGATGAGCTATCTTAGCACGATCATAGGCATTGGATCTGAACCTAACCTTCCGATTTCCATTGAAGGGCACTGGCCTTGTGCGCAGTCCTTTCTTGAGACAAGAACGTACGCGGCCATCACTCACGACCCTTTGGCTTCTGACATGGATGCATTTTTTGCTTCCGACGGGGTAGCATTTGGACCAGATGCACTTTCGCCTCGGATTCTTTTCCTCTCTCTTTCCCTGCGTCGTCTGAATCCACTGCTTCCACTTCTGCCGCTGGTTCTTTGACGACGATGGCTTGTGAACATTGTTCGATCAGGTCTTGGACCTTTTTGCGGAGCTCGACCTCTTCCCCAATGGAAACCTCTGGGACTTCGAGGCTTTCCAGCAGCAATTCGGGCACCACTGGAGTTGTCGACGATCCCAGTGATGTAGTGGCTGCTTGGGCATTGAGACGCTGCAGCAACCGATGAGCGACATGGAGCTCTTCCGTGGCCTTCTGGATCTTCTCGCCAAAGCCACTTTGCGTCTGCTCGTACTCCTTCAGTTGAGCCTGCCAACTCTGTGCCGAAAGGGCAAGGTGCTGAAGCCAGGAGCGACGATGTGCAGTGCGAGCCTCGTTGAGTTGCTGGAGCTCCTTCCTCAACTTCCCATTGTTCCCATCGCTGGCCACAGTTCACTGTAAGGCATCTCACTTCTTTGGCCTTCATGATTCGATAGCACCATTTGCATCTCCACGGAGTCAACTCCTCCATTGCAAAGAGCTGAGACGAAGCTGTCCTCTTCAGACAGAAGCGATTCAGAAATTTGCGGTCCGCAGAATGGTGGTTCGATAGATGTTTCACAGCCTGAGCAATTCGAAGCGGTGACAGAACAAGAAATCCACGACGATGCAACCACAAGTTGCGTCGTGCCGCAGCTCTCGCCTTTCTCCACCGTCTCCTCTGCGTTGGTGTAATGACCTCCAAGAAGGGCACAAACCAGGAGCAGTGAAAACATTCACCCCAGGATTACAGGGCTGGGACCCTTCGTTGAACAATACGCCAGGGCGAACCAGGTCAGCGCAGCTCAACTCGAAGGCGAAGATGGAGCGCCCGCGGGACTACTACCGCCCGCTAAGGCTTCCCTGCAAGGCACAAGGCGGAGGGGCCACTTCCACCAAGTGCAACGAGCCGAAACCTTTGACACTGGTCAACATTGGTGGTAATAATTCACAATCGCTGGCAATGGTTGTACAATAATGTTGCTAGTGGTTGGTATTGGTTGATAAAATTTAGTAATGGTTGATCACGGTTGAAAATGCTTGATTTTGATTGAAAAATCGATACCTGTTGATAGTGGCTGGTAATAGTTGATAATAAATTGTTACTAATGGTTGGTAATGGTTGATAACGGTCAATCAATGGTTAAAAATGATTAATCAATGATGGTCAAGTAGTGGTCAATCATGGTCAATAATCGCTAATCATGGTTGATGATTGGTAATGGTAAATAATGGCTGCCAATTTTTAGGTAATGGTTTGTGGTGGTCGATAATGGTTGGTAATGGCCGGTAAACGGTTGATAATGGCTGACAATGGATGATGATGGTTGGTAGTGGTCGATAGTGGTTGCGATTGGTTAGTAATGGTCAATCGATGCTTAGTAATGGTTAAGTAGTCATTGACAATGAATGGTCCATTGATTGTAACTGATGAAAAACTTTGGCTGTGTAAGTGTTAAATAATGAAATCGTGCATAATTCATGCTGAGCTTCTGGAAAATGGTGGCATATGCTGGCCAATGAAATTCAGCTAGTGGAAAAAAAACACGATATAGTGGATGATTAAGGAATGGAAAACAATGGTGAATAAGTGAAAAATAAAAAGTCATTGCCAATGATACGGATCGATGATTTATGATGATTCATGATGATGATGATGATGGTGATGATGATGATGATGGTGATGATG
>VSDK01016794.1:236920-248637 GCA_009767595.1 Symbiodinium kawagutii
GATGATGATGATGATGATGATGATGATGATGATGATGATGATGATGATGATGACTATTGTCACTCTTTTTATATGTTATCATCATCCAATATGATCGATGTTGATCAACGATCGATCTGTGCGCAAGGCTGTCTTTTGGCTCCATGAAACTCCGGCTGCGCCCAGTCAGGGCCCGCACCCTCCGGGGTGGTTCTGTCCAGCACGTGGCACCCCCACAGGTGCCGGTGGCCCGGGATGCGCCTGACGCCAAGGAGTCCAACGGATGGAATCACCAGCAAACAAATGCGGCTGATTTATATGGATCTTCCTTTATATATATATATATATATTTTATTTATTTATTTACATCAACAAATGGATCTCCCATTAATCATACTACATGCGCATTGAAATTCGCGTGAACATTTGAAACAATAAGCTGCGGAACTATATTACATACACTATATGCAAAACTCAACTAGACGCATTGCACTGCATTGCATCGGCAGGACATTACCTTACATGGAGACATGGTGTGCCCTGTGCCTCTGATTAAGGGTCGCGAATGATGATAGCTCTCGGGATGTCTCGAAAAGGTGAACTGGCTGTGGGTCAGTTCACCCTGTGTCCCTGGTTCCCCCATTATCAACCAGGCTGTTTTCCCTGTGGTTGTTGATTCTCTCCCATGAAAGTTGCTTGGTCTATATGGCAGTGGGTCAAGACCCTGTACCCCTGGTTCCCCTATCATTAACCACTGTTTTCCCGATTATTGTTGGTGGATATCCCCCATTAGTTGGGTGGTTAATATTGACCCATAGCCATATTGACCATTATTGACCCATAGCCAAGTCACGGGTCCAAAACGCTGCCAGGATTTCAACAAAAAAACATCTGGCCTCGCCTGGCCATGCAACCAACAACGTTGGACCAATCTTCAGCACCAACCGCTGACCGCTGACCCGGCACCCCACTTTCATCAACCATTGCGTACCCTATCATTAAACATTGGGGGTTTCCCACCATTCACGGCACAGCATCGCGGCGCAGCATCGCGTCTCCTGATTCAGTTGATCCAAGTACTGCTCGATCGCAGCCTGCTCCAGCCTCGCCTGGATTAGTGCGTAACTCAGGGAACTCATACGCTTAAGGGATACCTCAAGGGATGCTACTTAGATCTACTTAGATCTACTTAGATCTGCTTAGATCTGCTTAGATCTCCTTAGTACTGAGAACTCACATGTTAAGTGATGTTAAGTGATTGGTCATGGTGAGCAACCATAGTTGGCAAAGGTGTATCAACAATATTGATCATCACTTAACCAAACGCTGACGAATATCACCGTCATCAAGGGCGGCCGTGGCAAGGGGGATCAAGCACCATCCCATGGTTAACTTGTGGTTAATAATAGTTAAATATGGTTATGTATGGTAGTAATGGCTAATAATGATCATTAACTGGTTGGTGGTTGAACCATCCCCATGAAAGATATGCTTGTCAACCAACCATTTGTTAACAACTACTGGAGAAAATAAAAAATGTTTGAAACCACCAACCAGATTACTTCTACTCCAAGATGGCAATTCATGGCAAGTAACAATATGGCTGAGTAATCTGATGATTTTGATGGCTCTTCACGCATAATATCGCTGCTAAATCGGCCAATAGCTGGTAATGGAGAATGGCAAGTAATCGTGGTGGCGCCATGAACCAACTAATTCAGAACACATGTACTGATGAACCATGGCTACTGACGGTTAATGGTAGTCTACAGTGGTTGATAGGGGTTCATGACAATGTTCCTGAACGGAAATGATCGTAAGAACGGGAGTGGTTTCATGGCTAAAAGTCGATGATGGTTTGCAAGAATCATTTCATTGATCATGGCTTATTGTAACAGTTGAGAGAAATAGAGGACAACAATCAGCAATATCAACGGTGCTGCAACCTCCAGCATATTCCAGGGTGGAATGATGCCGTGACAAACCAATCATTGGTGTTTCGCGACCCTGTTTCTGACTGATGTTCATGCACTGAACTTTTTGCGGGGCAGAGCCATACCCGCCACCTACTGGACTGCTGAACAGGAACACCCATGACAAGACTGTGCCACACCATATCCGTTGTGGCAGGCCTGTAGACAAGCTCAACCGTATCAGACACCGAATCCCCACATCTGCAAGAAGATAAAGCTTGGGAATTTCACAGACATCAAAAATCCGCGCTGTACACCTTTCCCAATCCACGCCTACCGACAGTCTTCGTAAACCAATAAAACAATCTTTGGCACCACATTATTTCACTGATCCGCTAAAATGATCGCGGAAAAGACTCAAACCCTGGCAGTTTCCATTGTCACAATTCGCGTGATAGCGGATAATATCATTTGACAATGGTCCATGAAATGGTTGTTGAGCGATCCCGGTGAATTTCACAGTCTAGAATAACTGATCATGGAGTTGATAATGGTTGACTTGCCTCAGTGGTCAATCACTTGACAACCAAGTCTGCTAGCGACTTGGCATTGAAACCAACACCACAACAACGGAAGTCACTTCGACAGAAACCTGGGCGGCCAGAACTTGCCCGGAGCCTCAGTAGGTGGTTCATAGTCTCTTGAACTCGGCATGCTATTGCACCGTCGTGGGGGCATCTCGGGACCCTCCTCAGGCACCACGGGTGATGGTGGTTCAGCCCTGCCCTGTGAAACCCTGGAAGAATGATCAGTTTTTTGTGTCGATGGCCAGGCGTGCGCCATCAAAAAGAAAGAACATTGGATTAGAAAAAAAACATATGGGGGGTTCTCAAACTAGGGGCACCCCCAACTCATCCTTTTTTGATCATTTACAGTAATCAACCAATCATTTTTGGGGGTCCTGTATTCACCCTCATATCCCTTTGTTCTTTTTTCTTTTGACTGTCCACATCAATCTCAACTTCATGTCACCGTTAAATATCATGAGTTGCTATGCCCCCACCTCCAAAAAATGTGGGTATTCTCTTGTTACGGAAACCAGCCATGGCGTTACAGGAAATCGGCGAAACATGGAAGCGAAACTTTAGGGTAGCCATGTGGCTATGGGGCACGATCAACCGATCAACCATCAATTTCATGGGAGAAATATTGCCCACAAATGATGGGCGCTAAAAGCCAACAATCGTAGGGAATACGTGGGAATACAATGGTCAACGGCATGCGCCATGGATGAATCTACGCACCGCAAGCTTCGGAGTGTTTCAGTTCGAAACTCTAAGAATGACTGGGTTATGAGCCATCCACAACCCTACCCAACCATCAACCATCACCAAGTGTTGCTGTGAAATCCTGTGGTTTCAACCAACCCTGGTGACACCTCTAGGTCAAACTCATGCCCACATCTCCCAGATGGGAAAATCTCCTTCCGGAAAGCCCTAGAATTGCTAGTTGCAACGAGGATTTCATATGGGGCTGTGGGTCAAAACCCTTAGTCCCCCTGGTTCCCCATCATTTACCATTGTTTTCCCTATAGTTGTTGGTTATTATCCCCCATTATTGGTTGGTTCATATTGACCCATAGCCATAGATTTTCCTATCCACCAGCCCTGCCGCGATCACGGCCTCGCTTGTGAAGTCGATAAAGGTTCGCCGATAGAGGAGCTGACCCGCCATGGAAAGGTCACACCAAGGGCGGGACGCCGCGTCGTGTGCTAACGACGGATAAGTGAAAACCTCGATTTCTTCGATGTCTTTAACTTGGTGGCTGAACTAGATCCCTTGCTAAAAATAATTTTTTTAGTGGTTATATGGTAAATCAATCAAATCCCAAAAAGACTAAAAACCTAAGTTAGTGGGTATAAGCCATCCAGTTAAGATTGATGGTTCTCTGATGGTGGTTTACACTGCAGTGATGTTGAATGATGATGTGTGACAAGATTAGTGGAGCAAAATAACGCGCGGGTGTTACATTTACCAAGGACCCCATAGTCCCATAGTCCCATAGTCCAACCTGGCTAGCGGCTAGTGGTTGTGAATCATCAAAATTACCAATAGGTAAACTGTTGCGCTATTCAGTGAAAAATGAAAAGACTACGAAAAATGAATGACGAGTAAGTTCTTCAAGGGAAACCATATCCACCATGAGTATATTCAGCATGATCAATCACATTCACCATGAATCTTCCTAGCTTGTCCATGGATTACTTTAAATGCGAAACCTGGAAATAATCCGCAAGTTACTTCACTTGTTCAATTCACTTCTTAAAGTGAATAAATATTATTGATTATCACCTGGTTAATTATGAATTATTAAAGTGAATTATTGAATTAAATGAACCAGTGCCATATTCACTTTAATTATTACTGTGGTCAAATATTATGTAAATTATTAACTATTAAAGTTAATTCATTCACCATATTCCTTTTTAAACTTTGAGCCAAACCGTGCCGCGAGTTCACCGCAAAAGTCACACTTATTTTTTGAGTTCACCGCCCCGAAATGGAGAGATGAATCGACGCATGATACACATATGCAATGTTTGTATCAAAAAATCCAAGATAAAACAGTGAAATATGACAACATACAGTATAGAACAGAAAAATAACATGCTATATATGTAAGACATTCTATATAATTGATAAAGAAGACTTGGACATTATGACTATCATCAACAATAAACCATAACATAATATAGTACAATATAACATGATAACGCGTAAGACAAGTAGTATGTAAAATGCATATAGTTTGAAAACTTACATGTATGATGTAGTCAATGTAGACTAAGATCGGATATACACATATTGAATATGTACAATAAATAATTAAAGAACATCTATGATATGTAATGATATACATATGTATGTTATTGAACATGTCTTGATCATACAACAAGTGATTATGTACTATCTACATATTTGTATCATTACTAATTAAAAAGAAAAATGATACTTGCTAAGACTAGCGGATCATGCAGCTATATATGTATGTAATACATATATATATATACAAACATATGCAGGGGCGTTATAAAATTGGACTGTGTGCTATCGTTGCTGTCTACACAAGAGTTATCATACATATGGGGGTTTCTTAAAATTGGGAACCCACAAATGGATAGATTACTACTATAGCGGGGTTATATTGGATAATTTGAGGGCCCCCATGTATGTATGTATGTATGTATGTATGTATGTATGTGTGTATGTATGTATGTATGTATGTATGTATGTATGTATGTATGTATGTATGTATGTATGTATGTATGTATGTATGTATGTATGCATGTATATATATATATATGTGTGTGTGTGTTTGTGATGGATTCTGAGAAACACCCATATACATGTATATACATATATGCAAAACGTATGTATCACAATATTGCGCCTATAACAGTTTTATGCAGTTTCCTTTTGGGAGTAGATGGATAGTCAACCATGATTGACCCTTCGCGGGTTGAAGTGGTTCATGGCTCCCAAAACGCACCCCAGCACAGCGGGCGGAGGACGTGTCGAGATTCCAGCAGCTGAAAGGGGACGGCGGTTTGTGTCAGTAAATAGGAAACAATGCTTGACGATGGCCAATGATACTGCTGACAAATCATGTCTCACAGAGATTTAACTTGCTAAACAACCTGTTCAATAACCTCTTGACCTGTTAAATGACGTGTTGTACCTCTTGAATAACCTGTTAAATGACCTGTTAAACAACGCATTCTTCAGTGATTGCCGCTGGTTCACCATGGCCAACGGTCATGACTCACAACGGTATGACCGCTCCCCGTGCCCGTGCCGCTCACCTCTTCGCCCTTCCGTGCTCGGAGACAAATGGAGAGATGGCCGTCCGCTGGGATTCGATGAGAAAGCTCCGGGATGGAACCTGGACGAGATGCGCTGCCTTGGAAACCGCCATGGATCCAGGGGTCCCGTTGTTGTCGCGCAGCAACTTCCACGTCGGGTTCGATCCACCCAACCGCTGAAAAATCTGCGCGTGTCTGATTCATCAAGTTTTCAGCGGTTTGAGTTTCACCAACACATGAAAAAACTGTTGCGCTATTTCGCATCATGCTGGATCTCCAAATGGCGCTGTGAGTTGGACTGGAGTTTTCTGAGCTGACCCGTTCCAGAGTCCAGGCTTGTAAGTGAAGCGTGCTACATGCAAAAAACACAAAAACAATTATTGCCAAAGACCACCCGTCTGAAGTTGCTCAGGAATAGAGTTGGCAGGTCAAAACATCTGAAAATGTCCCTATTCTGATTCGGATGTTTCCGAAATCTCTCTGTGAACGAGGTGACATTCTTGGGAACTAATGTGCAGAGATGTGCACAAGCATGTACATGTGTATGTAATGCATGTGCATGTGTGCATTTATCTCTGTGCGCATACGTGTGTGTGTG
The DNA here is from genome assembly GCA_009767595.1 of Symbiodinium kawagutii. Taxonomy (NCBI): domain Eukaryota; class Dinophyceae; order Suessiales; family Symbiodiniaceae; genus Symbiodinium; species Symbiodinium kawagutii. The sequence goes on from VSDK01016794.1 coordinate 243,274, forward strand.
TGTGTATGCACGAACGCATTGATATGTTTGTCCAAGGATGTCTTCATGTAGCCGTGTCCTTTTAACTGTAAATCTATCTATCTATCTATCTATCTATCTATATATATATATATATACACTTCCAATATTAAAGGTATTGTGAATGTATCCATGTAGGTATGTATGGATGTATGGATGGATGCATCGATGCATGCATGCTGTGTGGATGTGTGTGTGTATGACTGGATGCATGCATGCTTGGATGCATGGCAGCATGTTTGTGCTGATGAAGTGTGTCTAAGTACTACTTTTATACGAATATACTTGTATATATTTCAATATATGTATATAAATACATATGGAGAGAGATGTTTCGTCACTTATGTGTTTCCAGGTACATGCTTATCGAAGGAAGTTTGGAAGTTTACACGTCCGACATATTGAACGTTGCTGCAGTCAATCAGTCAGTCAGATCAGATAGATAGTTACACGTGTGCGAAATGGACGCGTAGAAAGTGCGCGAAATGCTATGTTTTACAAGGTTTCGTGGCCTGGGATGGGTCAGAAGGCCACCTCTGTAAAAAGGCAGGCGCAGAGGTCAGTTGAGACATGGATGGGCAAAAAGTGCACCTCGCCTAAGCGAAAGCGCATTTGGAAGTGAAAATCGTAAAAAATGACGTTCCCAAGCGCATTGTGGAAGATGAGATGTCAAAAATTGCAGCTCGCCTAAGCGAAACGCACATGTGGAAGTGAAAAGCGGAAAAAAAAAACTGCCATGGCGAAGCACATGTTGGAAGATGAGATGTCCAAAATTGCACCTCGCATAAGCAAAACGCACATTTGGAAGTGAAAATCAAAAAAACTGCCATGGTGAAGCACATTTTGGAAGATGAGATGTCCAAAATTGCACCTCGCCTAAGCGAACGCACATGTGGACGTGCAAACCGTAAAAAACTGACATGCTCGCGGACATTTTGGAAGATGAGATGTCGAAAACTTGCACCTCCCCTAGGCCAAACGCACATTTGGAAGTGAAAAACGTAAAAAAGTGTCACATTGGGACACTTTTGCAAGAGCGCGGCGCTGTGGTGAGACGGGCATTCTCAAGGTCTTCGGACCCTAAACAAATGAAAAAGCGTTAAATTCCTCGAAGCTTGAGCCTCTTTTTTTCAAAAGTTGCACGGCACTGTGGCCAAACGCCTATTTGGGAGAGATTTCCTATAAAAACTCTCAGGGTCGCGCCTCTTTTCGGGAGCAGATGTTGGAAGTCACAAGAACTGTAAGTTTTTGAACGTTTGGGGATGAAAAACTTGAAAAACTCACAAGTTCGCGTGGAAGATCCGATGTTCAAAAGTATGAAAACTGTGGGTTTTAGAGCGTTTGGGGATGATAACCATGAAAAAAACGTGGGTTCGCATAGTGTTTGCAGGTTGAAAGCACCCAGATGGCAAGATTGTGCAACATTCTTGTACGATGACAGTCAACATCAACATCTGAAAGCGTTTGGTGCGCTTTGTCTTGGTATGTTTTGCTTTGGTAAGTTTTGTCTTGGTACGTTTTGCTCTGGTACGTTTTGTCTTGGTTTATTGATCACCCAGGCAGAGACTCTTCCCGAGGTCTCCGTCAGACAGGGAGGCTCCTTGGGTTGTCCTTCCCACACATCGCCAAGCAACTACATCACCAATCAACTACATCACCAACCAATCACATCACCAACCAACCACGTCAACAATCAATCACATCACCAACCACTTGCGTCACCAATCAACTGCATCAACAATCAATTACATCACCAATCAACCACATCACCAAACAAATACATCACCGATTAATTACATAACCAATCATTAGCCCCACCAATCAAATACATCACCGATCAATTACATTACCAATCATTAACATCACCAACCAACCGCATCACCAATCAAGTACATAAGCGATCAATCACATCACCAATCAACTACATCACCAATCACCAGAATAAAAAAACACCAGAGACACAAACTCGCCAAAGACACAAAACCACCAGAGACAAGAAACACACAAAATCACCAGAAGCCAAAAACCGCCAAAGATGAAAAACACCAGAGACACAAAATCACCAGAAGCAAAAAATCACCGGAGACAAAAAACACCAGAGACAGGACAAAAAACACCAGAGACACAAATCACCAGAGGCACAAAATCACCGGAGACAAAAAGCACCAGACACAAAATCACCAGAGACAAAAAACCACCAGAGACAAAAAACACCAGAGACACAAAAGCAGCAAAGACAAAAAAACACCAGACACACAAAATCACCAGAGACAAAAACACCAGAAACAAAAAACACCAGAAGAGCGAAAACAGCATCACCATCACTTTCAACCATCATCCACACCATCACTCTTCCTATGTGCTATCCTTTTTTTGGAATCTTCCGGCACTGCCTTGCGCGGTCATTATGTTCATAGACCTATACTTGAAACGTACCATGTGCACCAACCTTTCGGCAGTCCCCACCTTCAGCAGCTGACTCTGAAGCCGAATAGCGGTCCACCGCTGGCCCCGGAGAAGCAGGGTCCTAGCATGGGTTGGAACCCATCACCGGCGATGCTGGGACGCTGGTTGACAGCAATCCGGCCATGCGCAACTGTAGCGAGATTCGAAGTATAAAAATTGGTAGATCACTAGACCTACTGATTCCGCACCTGAAATTGATGATATATATATATATACACTAATACCATTGAAATACACTAAATAGCATTGAATTCCATTGGATAACCTGTGCCTTTTCCAATCAAAGCAACGTTGGTGTCGCAAGCATCGCCCCTCTGATCTCACTGCTCCTCCGCCATCGACTCCCACTGCAGCTGAAGCCCTGGTCGCATGGACTGTGTGCAGCTGTACAGCATCTGCTTGGCGGTGCTTCACCACCCCGTCATGAGAGACATGCGCACGTCAACCCACCGTTCTTAATAACTGGTTGGTGGTTGAACCACCCCTATGAAAAATATTAGTCAACCAACTAGTTGCTAATAATCATTAGGAAATAAAAAATGTTTCAAACCATCAACCATACAATTACCAGGGAAAAAAATGTTTGAAGCCGCCAACCAGTTATGTGACTCGATTTGCACATGTATACAGAGATTCTGCAACGGATACACAGCTACACCTCCAACACATCCGCCATATTTGTAATGCTTTTGTTATACTTTGGAATGTTGAGAGCTGTACGGGTGTTCATGGCAGGTGTCTTTGTACATAGGAAGCAAGAGAACGCCTCGGAAAAATTGAGAAAAGATATGGCACTGGCATTACCTATTGTTTCCCTATTATTGTTGGTTATTACCACCCACTACTGGTGGGTTAATACTGACCCAGCTCGCCATATTGACCATCCCAAAAAAAGGCAATAGGTCGCATGCCAACAGCCAAAGTAGCTTGGTCACCGCCATGGAATGTGAACAGCTGGGGTACAGGGTACCCACAGCCATACATGTCATTGCTTATTTGTTTTTCCTCCCATTCTGGTTTGGTGTTTGGGCATGTTTGTGCCTTTTTGGTTGCAGCTCTTCATACTCTGAATTTTCATCTTCCGGTCACTGTGATCATTGTCCTTGCCTTTTTTTCGAACAGGTTGACTTCGTTGGTGCTAATACTGCTGGTGATTTTTACGTGAGGAGGGCCAGGGGAGTATGGAGCACGCCATTCCAGGAATGCCAGAGATGTTCTTGACCACCAACATTCTGTCCCCTGAGCCATCTGAGCCTTCGAATTCAAGGGGCACCTGCTTTCTGTGTCAAGAACGGCACCGCTGGAAGGGACCGTCAATGAGCATGTACGCATGTGTTTATATATGTATGTCTGTATGTCTGTCTGTCTGTGTGTCTGTGTGTCTGTGTGTCTGTCTGTCTGTCTGCATGTCTGTATGTCTGTATGTCTGCCTGTTTGTTTGTTTGCTTGTTCGTTCGTTTGTTTGTTGGCTTGTTTGTTTGTTTACAACCAACATTTACGGATATCCACATATTGATCATATTTATCATATTTATCTGCATTGCTGCTGGTCAATACCACATGCCCCTGGTGAACATCCCATCAAAGGCATCAAGTAGTCTTTGTTGGGATGTTCGGGGTATTCATCCATCCATTTTTGCGATTGTGGGTAATGAATGGTAATGACCCATACCCATAGAAGTACTTGTTTGTGCACATCTACCCATGATGTATAAGTGTACATGGGTGGCAGTTGGAAATACCCCAAAAATCCATGGTTTATTGCTAGAAATTGTTTCCATTGGATGATTTCGGGGCACCCCTCTTTCGATAAACCGCTATATGAGGATCACGTGTTTATCAGCTTGATAGGAAATCACAGTAAGAGGAGTTTGGCAACAATAGTTGATATATAAGTGTACAATAGAAGTGTATGGGTGTTTTTCAATATAGGGGACCACCCAAGTCGTGTCCTTTATATCAAGCATCTATAGTCTATAGCACTTGGCCGCCATCCATTGGCTGGAGCTCCCCGATGGCGGGTGAGAAGCCTCCATATGGTAGCAGTTTTAACCATCAATCTTCAACCATTGAAAACTTGTCATTGTCCTCTATGACCAATCTATCAGAATTCCACCTTTATCATAATTGTGTTCAGTTAACCCTAGGTAATATAATAGTAGTATATCATAGCGCATAGTAATGTAATACAACTGTACAAACTGTAAGAAAATTAGATACAAACTACAAGAAAATTCTATAGGAGTTGTCGAAAATCGATAGATTTCCATAGCTGTGGATAGCTTTCCATAGCTGTGGATAGCTTTCCATAGCTGTGGATAGCTTTCCATCCTCTCACGTCGTATAACCATTATAATCATTATCCTCTATCTAATCAATCATGTCTCCATCCAAAATGGACGGTTAATTCATAGGAAGTTATGTATATATATATGTATTTACATCCTCTCCCTCCATTTTACGGATTGTTTATTAAGTTTATTACTATAAATGACTCATAAAAATAGATTGTAAGTTTACCACTATAGATGACTCATAAACATTCATAAACTGAATTAAACTGGTGAATTATAACCAGATGGATGGCATAGTGAATAATCCACTTATTCCCATTAATGACTCATGATTAAACAGATGGTTTATTAAGTTTATTACTATAAACGACTCATACCCTCCAAAATGGATTGTTTATTAAGTTTATTACTATTACTGGCTCATAAGTAATAAACTCAATAAGCTTGAGTCATTAATACGTAATAAACTGACATAGTTAACCATAACTTAAGCACTACTATCAATGATTCATAGTGAACCATGAAAGCATAGTTCAACATAAACATTCACAAACTGGATGCTTTCCATCGCTTTCCATCCTGCTGA
>VSDK01016794.1:248735-258827 GCA_009767595.1 Symbiodinium kawagutii
GGGCCTCCCCGGTTCCCCCGCCGCAACGGCGGACTGCGCCAGGGTCACTGCGCCACGTCACGGCGGTTCATGGTGAGTCATGGCGGTTAAGGCTTGATGGCTGTGTGATTAACTAGTTGGTTAATGGTTGATAAAGCTGAGGATCATGACTAAGTATAGGAGATATACCAACAATATGGCGAGCTGGGTCAAGGCTTTAACCAACCAATTTCATGGGGGATAATCAGTAACCATTTCATAGGGAAAACGATGGTTAATGATAGGGGAACTAGGGGGACTAAGGGTTTTGACCCACTGCCTGATGATTGATAAACCTGTGGTGATTCATGATGGTTGATGAAAAGTCATGGTGAGTCATGGTGGTTAGTTAGGGGTTCATAATTGATGATGGTCTTTGAGAAGAAACAGTGGTTGGGGGTATACAGTATCTGGTTGGTGGTTAGCTTTGCCATCCCAAAAATGTGAGTTAATAACCAGAAATGTTTTAAAACACCAACCAAATATACCAGTTCAGAATAGAGAAAATCCATTGTCGGACTCTTACAGGTTCTTAGCTAACCTCAAGGTAAATCACCAATCCTTTCATACCAATGGTAAATAAAATAGTGGCGTAATGGCCAGCGATATAGTCACTGGGTCAACCTAGCATTCAACGCGAAGTATCAAACTGCTTCACTTCACTTGTGATCGCCAGGTGACTTCACTGCTTGACTTCCCTGTTTGGTTTCATAGTTTCGTTCCCTGAAACTCAGCTGTCTTGTGACAATGAAAGGGGTGTTTAAGGACATGTATCTCTACGGTGTTCAATCTCATTCTTGGGCCCTGGCAAAGCGCAACACGTTCTCCTCCTGTGCACGATCTCAAGTCAAAGACACCTTTCTTCTGGTCATGTCAAATAAACCCGTCTAGACCCTAGCAGCAAGCTCCCTAGTACAAATCAGTGCAACGATGTGTAGCTCAACCATCAGCAAGTATTGCCTGGCGTTCCGTCCTGTGGTACATTCAGGGCATCTTGCTCTAGTAGCTGCACAAGCAAGCTCACCGGCAACTTCGCCAGCAGTCCTGGGGGTGCTGAAAGGTATGCTGAAGGTGACTGTTTCATACACATTTTGAATGCTTGCAATCATCCGATCATCGATTTCCAGCAGCATCACATTGTCGATTCATGGCCATGGTTGATCATGATGAGACATTGTCTTGGTTGATTCATAAATAGGTCATCGTCATGACATTGAGCGGTGATCATTACTGCTGACATTTTGCCATTTTGTCAACAAATCTTAATGACCATCAGTTTGACCAGGCCAGCTCTCTCCAGTGATTTCAAGTTGATGTCAAGTCGCCACACACTGCCCTGACAGAGAGTTGCCAGCCGCAACTGAGAATGATGCCAGATCCAGCTGCTAGTCAATCACTCTAGTGGGACCTTGGAAGAACACTTTAAGGAGGATCTTAGCTGCTAGTTTCCCTCACTCACTTGTTTTTGCAAAGCTATTTACGGCTCAAACATGTTACAACGGGTGGTTTATGAACAACCGGATCTCCAAAAATAGCAACCTTCAGGATCAACACTGCAGGCAAGGCTCCCATGTGTAGAGAGTTCGAACACAAAGGACCGAAGCCGTCTCGCACAAGGTTCACTGAACGATCCAGGGCAGATTGAAAGTCCTTAGTTTCATCACAGCATTGGGGGGGCCACACTTGGGTTCTCACTGCTGCCCCGTTTTACGGATAGCTACGGATTGTTGGGCCAGGGCTCAGTCGCAAGACTCAGCTCCAAAGATGCGATTGACTATAGTTGGTTCACTTCACCAGTGGAGATGAGGTTTCGCGATGCAAAGATGACCATGTTGGTACTCTATAAGTGACCGGGGATGTCCAAAATGGACCCACAGTGGTGCCACTTCGATCAGCTTGGAAAGGTGGGTTCGCCACACCCGAAACTGGAAAGGTCCTCAAGGTTTTGAGCCCAAGCCAGTAGGTAGTGAAAACTGCAGTCCCAGAAAAACTCGGCACCGCGAAGAAAGGCCAGAGCCTGAGATCAACAATATGGTGACTTCTCAAACTGCAGGTGACCCCAAATCGTCTTTCTTTAATCATTAGTAACAAAACCATCCGTAACTTTGGGGTCCCCAGTCACTGGCTAGGTCGAAACCGCCATAATTGTTTAACAATTATCGTTGATTATTGTTGGTGATTATTGTTCCTATTGATCAAGTATGAATATACCCTATCAATCAGTCTATATCTACAAAAATCAAACCCCACTTGTTCAACCATAAACTTGTTGTTGATTTTCCCTACCATTAACCATCATAATCCCCTCTAAAACCATCATTAATCAGAGACCCAAGAAAATCCCTTAGTTTTCCTCGTCATTAACCATTATAATCCCCTCTAAAACCATCACATAGTACTTGTTCAACCATAAGCTTGTTGTTGATTATCCCCTACTCTTAACCATCATAATCCCCTATAAAATGGGCATGCCAACACGTACCATATCAACCAACATCAACCTACTGCTATATCAACCAACCCCAGCGATCTACCAACCTCCAGCTGTTTCGCCCAGTAGCAGCTTGCTCCTTGAGCTGCGAAGCTAAGTACAGCAACTTGGCAGCGGTGCCTCGCCGTGGGACTTTTCAGTGATGGATCACTAGCATGATCCATTGGTAATGATAGTTGATTGGTGGTTTCTCAAGTCATAGGGGACCCCCAAAACCATCCATTACTAGTCTTAATAGTAATAAACCAACCATTTTTTGGGCCCCCTATTTTGAGAAACCACCAATTAGGATCATGCTAGTGATCCATCACTAGATTACTAGCATCATCCCTTAGTTAATTGTGCTAATTATGATAATAAAATATAAATGATGTTAGATCATGGTAATGATATTCGATCCTAAATGTATTGTAGTCAGTATGAATATGTGACATATTGGGTCATAAATGTTTTCCTCGCTGAGAGGTTTTAATTCATGAGTGATCATGCGACTGACGATTGGTATCTATGTCTATGAAATGTTGTCAACCATGCGGGTGATCATCCAACGGATTCATATGGAGTTTGCCATGGCGACGTTGTGAATGCATATTGGTGGAAGACTAGTTGATACCATTTTCAGATCGTCGTCAACTCGCGAACACTGTTTTTTTCAGTGCAAGCAGTGGATACGGTGACAGCAACGCCAACACAACCAGGGAAGGCGGAAAAATCATCCGCCAAAAAGATTTCATCTTGATACTCTGCAAACGGCAAAGCTCAAACCTATGGCTATTCGAAAAGTCAAAAAAATCGAAAATGGTTAATTAATGTACAGGTCGAAACCCTGTACCCATGGTGCACCATCATTCGCCATTGATTCGGTATGAAATTGTAATGCTGATGGCTAATCCATGGTTTGCGAAATATTAACCATTACTAAGCATTATCCAATCATCATTGGTTGTTATTCTCCATGAAATTGTTGGTTTGGTGAAATTATTCCCAATCATTATTATGGAATGGTTGATATAGTTACTGATTATTATTGATATACTACTGATAATTTCATATGGTTATTTTGATGGATATCATTATTATTATGGTTAATGCGGATGGTTCATATTGACCCAACTCCCCACATCCCCATGGCACCACTTCCCGGGGGAACGACATTGTCCCACCTGGGCTCGACCAATCCAGTGCTGCATCTGCAGCTGCTGCCAGCGCACGGGCATCCAACAGCTTGGCCTCGTGGCAACTGATGGTTGATACTAGGTGGTTAATGGTTGATCCTAGGTGGTTAATGGTTGATACTAGGTCATAGCAATACAAATAATTAATAAGCAACAAGCCATACGGGATATATCAACTCAGCATGATAGGGCTGGTTACCCATGTTTAATGATACGGAATACAATGACAGGGTAAATGATAGGGAACAGCCATTGATTATTCATGGTGAATACTCCATGAATCCATGGTCAACAAATATAGGGAGACAAGAACCAGCAATGGTTATCAATAATCAATGGTTGACTAGCTGGTGAAGATGGTCGATACTGGGAAGAATAACCAACCATAATAGGGGATATATCAACTAACCGTCAATTCTATGGGGGATAAGAACCAATACGGAATACAATGGTCAGTGATGGTACACGAGGGGTACGTTGGGTGAACTGCCCGAGAGCCATGCGGATAGACATGGATGGGGATGGATATGGATAGATGGACATAGATATGGATAGATTCGGATAGATGGAGATGGATATGGTGGATTTGCGTGACAGCAAGCTAGAAAACCCAGCAACACAATGCAACGCAAGAGGTTTTCACCCTTGCTCCCAGGAAATCTTTTGTCAACTTTGCCCTCTTCCTTTGGAAGAGCTTCCTTTGGAAGAGACACACCGGAAAGGCTGAAAGGTGGATAGCTAAGCCATCACCCTGAAGGCACGACCCGAAAAAAAGTGGATGTTTCCAAACTTCATGGGCAAAAAGCCTGGGTCATCGTTGATTTCCAATAGTCCAAAGACCATGTTGCATCCATGTTGCATGTGTTTCATGTTTATCCATGTCTACGGGATCCTCAATTGGACCATGGCTCTGCAATCTGAAATCCATTGAAATCCTGAAATTCAGAAACAGCCATTGATTTGGACCTTGTGTAGGCCCTTTTCACTCATCTTCGGTAGCGTCCTTCTATGTCAGCCGTCGGTAAAAATAGCGCCGCCCTGATGGGTACAAGGGTGGCGTGGGAGGCGAGGTGATGTGGATGTCAACCACCTCAGTAGGTTTGCATTCTGAAGATCTTCTGAGCCACAAGTCTCGTTCGGACTGTAGCAGGTCCACCATCCTGAGATGCTTGGCATCCTGTTCCGCCGTCACTTTCAGACGCTGGCGCAAGTCACAAATCTCGGCGACCGCCGAATGATGGAGCTGCTCTTCCCTCTGCAGCTCCGCACGGAGGAGTTGTAAGTCGTGATCCTTCAGTCGCAAGTCTTCCTTGATCCTGTCCACTTGCCGCTCGAGGACTTCCCGAAGATCCGTCATGGAACGATGATGGAGCTCCTGATCCTTGTTGAACTCGACCCGAAGTTTCTGCAGTTCATCTTTGGACTTCTCAAGTTCTTGGTCCTTCAATCGGAGTTGGGATCGCAACTGTTCACAGAGCTTCTCCTTACTGCTGCTGTTCTTCAAAGCAGCTTCGAGGCGACGCTGGATCTCTTCTTCCGAGCAGTTTTTGCTCGCAAGCTCCTTCCGAGCTTGTTGGAGTTGCTCCTCCAGTGCTGTGGTCGCACTTTGCCGCCTTTCCAGTTCGAGGTTCCGTGAGATCAAGGAGCGCTCCCTCTCCAAGACACTGCTCAGTTCTGCCTTCACTTGATACAAAGATGCCTCCAAGTCATGATATCGTCGAGGCCAATCATTGCTTTCCACTTCCACATGCAGCGTGGCCAACGTGGTGGCAGGAGTGTAGCCGGTGATCACAACCTGGGGACTCGCCCACGGCATGGCGTCGATGTCACCACTTGGGCCGCCGAGCTACAGCGGAATCGGTCATAGTGATGAGATTTGATAGCCGTGGATAGCCAACAGCAAGAAAATAGTGATCATCATAATAGTTATCACATGAAATAGTAAGAAAATGTGCTAATAGCCATGATTCATCATGGTTGAAGCATTGCATCAGCACCTGACCTGGCGCTTCCAGGAGCTAGTTGAATTCAAGGAGCAAGTGCCTTTTCTTACTGTCCCAGAGTCTATCTCTGCAGTATCATCTAAGCATTTCCACATCATCAGCGTCAGCTGTCGAATGACATCCCTTCGACATTGCTTCTCCATGACATCTCCACATCTTTGGTCAGGGTGAGTCTTCAGTCTTATGACATCTCTTCTTGCTTTCATGCATCTCTTCTTGCTTTCATGCCTCTCTTGACCGCTCTGCTCAGTGTCAGCTCTCTTCACATCTCTTCTCAGAGGTAGCTCTCTTCTGAAATCGCTTGTCGACGTCATCGTTTGTGACATCTTGTGCTTGGTTGTTCAAACGTTCGTAAAGGGCAGTTTCTCGTATAAACCTCCTTTGCTTTCCATTGTTTGCCATTTACATACCAGGCAAAGCATTTGATTTCATATGTTCAGAGGTCCAAATGAAAGCTTATCTATATCTCTATCTCTCTCTCTCTTTCTCTCTCTCTCTTGCTTCTATTCTATTCTATTCTTTGATACGGTGGTTTCTCAAAATAGGGGACCCCCCAAACCATTCCTTGTTAACCGTTGATGGTAGTAAACCAACCATAACTTCGGGGTACCCACTTTTTGAGAAACCACCATATTCTTTTCTCTCTCTCTCTCTGCATCATTCAGGTCGCTCTAGGGTTGCAATGAATCGTCAACATAGCAATTCTTTCCTTGGAGATGCTGCCACCATGTAGCAACTTGACCCGCATCTGCATATACGAATGGGAGATCCATCTCTTCATACGAATGGGAGATCCATCTCTTCATACATCGCAGCCATGTTTGATGGTAAATCAAAGCAGCTATTCAAATGGTCCAACTGATGTCTGTTGAGAGCTGGATATATTAAAGACGATTTCGATGGGAGATCCCTGTGAATGGTAGATCCGTACGGTCTAGTACTCTACCATATCACCATGTACACTAATACACACAATATACCTTATGTTGATGTACATACAAAAGATCAATAGATTGATTGATAGATATATAATTCTATTGATCATTATAGATCTACACCATACACACTAATTTATACATATATTTATACATGTATACTGATATACTGTACACAACTCATGCATATATGTATAAATGCAAAAACAGATAAATGCGTCTATATATGTGCAAAATCGATACATGTACCATCTTCATATACATACATTGTTACATGTATTTACAAACATATCTATATATATGTATACATACACAGTGCATATGCTGTATATACAGGGAAATGCATATAATGCATGCATATGCAAAGCTATATGTGTACAATACATGCATATGAATACCTATACAGGTACAATACATGCATATAATTGCAAATACCTACATTTGGTACATATACACGAACAAGAAATGCATATAAATATGAATACCTACAAACATGTACATATATATTGTATATGTATATATGACCAGCAGTGAGCCAGGGGGCCAATGCATAAAGCCCAGGGCACGACTCACTGGTCACCTGAGAGATGGATGACTGGCGAGATCGATGATGGATGCTGTTTGGTGATGAGGTAGCAATATCCATCATGGGATTAACCAAACAATGGTTCATAGTGTATGGAAGTGGTGGCTTTTTCAGGGGATAATGGTGTAAAGATGGTGGGTTCATCGTGTATATAAGCGGCAATGAAACTTATGAATGGCTAACAAATGATGGGTTTATAGGGGATTTTTAATGGTTGATCATAGGGGATAATCACCAACAAACTTGTGGTTAAACAACTGCGATGTGGGGGTTTCAACCCCTATGAAAAATATGTGTCAACCAACCATCCAACCAATGGACCAACCAACCAACCATTTGTGAAATGATGTGATTGATTATGCTTAACATTGGATCTAAGTATCAGTTATCAATTTCGAAAACCGCTGTTTGATTAGCTGTTTGATTCTGCTTACCTGACCTTTGGATCTGTTTGTTGCTAATTGGCGATGGTCAATCAATGATATGGTATGAGTTTCATGATGCTTAACCTTACCATTTGGCCACTGATTAAACCCTTCACAATGCAATGATGAGCTTGATTATGATTTGTTCATGGTGTGAATGATGGTTCATGCTGGTTAATTGATGACTAATTGATGATTGAAGGCTGAATTAATGGTGTGAATGATGGTCAATGATTCAAAATCAACTTGCCTGTTGATAGTGTTTGTTTACAATGATTGATGAATCTTAGGTAGTTCATAAGCGGTCCATGTTTCCAAGAACTGGGTCTTTATTCTTGTCTACCTGATTGATGATTGATGGTAGTTCCTGGTTTTGAATGATGATTAACCACCGATCCTGCATGGTGTTGATGATAGTCAATCAATGGCATCCAGGATTCTAAATGAGTGGTGATGGGAGTTCGCTGGATGTCTGAAGTTAACATGATTCTTTGATGGTGTTGATGACACTTACTCAATGGCATGAATGATACGAATAATGGTCTATTCCTGATGTTGATGATCAGGAATGGTGTTGCTTATGGTCAATGAAAGGTAATTAATTCTGTTCATGATATCTAGTCAATAGTAGGCATAGCAATCTATATCTTGTGACACAAAAATAATGACGATCCATCAATGCTGTTGATGACAGTCAACCACTGCTGGGAATGATCGTTATTTCTGCTTGACTAATTGTGTTGATGACAGCCAGCACTGGTATGAATTATAGTTGATGGTTCATTGGTGGCTTTGAGGTAAGTACCCTCTGGCAAACAAACCTAGAAGTGGAAACTCTACCATTTATGCTGATTTTACCTATCAAAATGGTTAGTTTACCAGAGTGTAATGGTGCAAATCATGGTCCATGATGATTTGTGACGGCATGGATGGAGCCCACATCACTGCTCAGCTCAAACCAAATACGCCATCCAATATTCATCACTAATCATGTCAGCCATTCATCATTTTCAAACTAGATTCGTCATGATTGTCAACCGATATGAACCAACATCAATCAGTACCAACCATTATCAACCATAATGAACCACTTGTTTTCAGTATGATCCAGGTTTAACCACATAAACCATTCTCAACGAACCAGCTACCACTGCTCGTTGCGTGCAACGAGTTGCTTCCCATCTGCCAAGGCGCCAAAGTTTCCAGCGGCTCCCATTTCTGCCCGGCGTACGCAAAGTGCAGCACCTCAGACCCCGGAAATGCTCGGCATTTCGCCATCATGGAATGCCGATCAGTGGTGCCATTTTCTCCGGAAACAAACAAGCACATGTACATGTGCATGTACTTTACCAATGGTTAAGTAGTGGTTAATAATGGTTTTATATGGTTATATATGGTTGATTATAAGCAAAAGATGCAAACAAATATATACACCCTTGCGGATACACTTGCAAATGGACGTATTACAAAAATTAATGTACTTAGACCTGCTATACACATGCACGTATAGATACACGTGCATATGTAACAAACTATCTACATATATACTTACCTTACGCGTACCAAATCATATGATGACTACTATGTACTTACTAGCTTGACATACTAATCAATACACGAAGCAGAAACTAACTGGTCTACTGATACACTGTACTAATTGAAATCAATGAATACTAACTCATATGTAATTTAATCCATCCGAAGCAACCTCAGTATCGCATATCAAAATGATTTATTAAGCATTGTTGTTGATTGACCATTATTTACCACAATGATTAACCTTTATCAATCATTATGTACCATTTATTGACCATTATTTCTTTATGAATATTTGAACAATTACTTAACCATCATGATTAACCTTCAAGGCGATGGATTACTCAAACATCAACAATTATCCACCCATCATTGTTGCTTGCTCCCCATCATTGCTGCTTCTTTAACCATCATGATTAACCATGATTTGTAGACGGAATACATTAATCACTAACGATTTATCAACCACTATCTACCCATTATGGTACCCAATATTGACCGATATCCGCCGACCCCTGCCTTCGCCAAGGCAGGGGCGGCGCCTGGGACCACCGGAGGTGTGGAACTTGTTCCTTGGCCTTGACTATGGCCAACGCCTGAACCTGGGTTTTGGCCTTGGCCATAGCCAATCTTTTCAACGTTTTGCAGCCGTGCTGCCGTTCCCAGAGTTAGGCAGGTAGCAGCATGCCAGCCAACACCCGTCATTTTATGGCGTTCTGCCTTGCTGTTTGGCCGCCCTGGATAGCAGCAGGCCACGGCAGCAGGAAGTGTTTTAGGGCGTTCAGCCTTGCCTTTTGGCCGCCCTGAAACGCTCCGCTGCCCGTCGGACAGATTTCCTGGCGCAGCCGTTCCCAGAGCCAAGCGGATAGCAGCAGGCCAGCACAGCAGGAGGGGTTATAGGGCGGTACGGCTTGCCGCTTGGC
>VSDK01016794.1:259664-278782 GCA_009767595.1 Symbiodinium kawagutii
GTGCAGCCTTGCCGTTTGGCCGCCCTGAAACGCTCCGCTGCCCCCAGAGCCAAGCAAATAGCAGCAGGCTACAACAGCAGGAGGTGTTTTAGGGCGTTCAGCCTTGCCGTTTGGCCGCCCTGAAACGCTCCGCTGCCCCCAGAGCCAAGCAAATAGCAGCAGGCTACAACAGCAGGAGGTGTTTTAGGGCGTTCAGCCTTGCCGTTTGGCCGCCCTGAAACGCTCCGCTGCCCCCAGAGCCAAGCAGAGATACCAGCAGGCCAGCACAGCAAGAGGTGTTATAGGGCGGTCAGCCTTGCCGTTTGGCCGCCGTGAAACGCTCCGCTGCCCCCAGAGCCAAGCAAATAGCAGCAGGCTACAACAGCAGGAGGTGTTTTAGGGCGTTCAGCCTTGCCGTTTGGCCGCCCTGAAACGCTCCGCTGCCCCCACAGCCAAGCAAATAGCAGCAGGCTACAACAGCAAGAGATGTTTTAGGGCGTTCAGCCTTGCCGTTTGGCCGCCCTGAAATGCTCCGCTGCCCCCAGAGCCAAGCAAATAGCAGCAGGCTACAACAGCCAAGCAAATAGAATGGGCTAACGCCCAGGTGCCGCCGACCCCCTTTTGTAAGAGTCTGGACTTGTTTTGGCAGAGATGGAAGTGGAGGCTTTCCAAGGCAACCCATGGAGCTAGCGCCAGCGGTTATGTACAGGGTTCAGTCCTTGCTCACACCCGCTCTTAGAAAAGGGGGTCGGCGGCACCTGGGCGTTAGCCCATTCTATTATAGTGACCCAACATGAATGGTAATAATCATGGTTGGCTATTCTTCCTAATATTAATAACTCATACTAACCAATATTCACCCATATTAACCCAAAACCTTGACCCATAGTATGGTTACTATGAATGGTATTACCCAATGTTAACCCAGCTCGCCAGCTCTTGACAAATCACATCGCCACCAAGGCGCCAGTTGGAACAAGGACTGCAAAGGCATCTGTCGCCGCAGCTCAACATCTTCGGGCAGCCTCAGATGGTGCCATGGCGCCCTGGCATCAAGGTGGCCAGTGGCTGGGGAGGGCGTGGTGAAACCCTTTAAAGGTGGCCAGGTGGCTGTTCAGGGTGGCGAAATCCATGGTGAAATGCATGATGAAGTGAAGTAGATGGTGAAATCTATGGTGAAATCCATGGTGAATAATTGTTTGATAATGGTACATGATGGTGAAATAGATGCTTAAATCTCTGGTGAGATAAATGGCTAGCAATGGCGGTTGAAAACACTATTGATCAGGGCAGTTCATTGTTGGCAAAGGTCATCATTCATACGCAAGTAGAATGGTTTGGTCAACGACTGAAAACTCTTGAAGACGTTTGATGATCATGGTGGTGGGTGGAAAGTGATGATAAAGAATGATGGGTGATGATGACAAGCATCATCATTGATCAATCACTATGAGCACCAGCATTAATAGGCATCAATTGTGATGGGTTGATAATTGGTGCTCGTTACAGCGTGCTTAATCACCAATCAAGACAATTAATCAGGTCCATTGCTGACTGAACTAGTTGGTACCAGTATTTTGATGATGTGGCTACTATCAGTTGGTCATGTCTGATCATCGATGGTCCACGATGTCGTATGTTCATACCGTTATGTCAATGTCAACCATCATGTAATCAATTGCGATCATGTACTGTATATATATATATATATATTTGTGTGTATATATATATATCCATAGGTAGGGGAAACAAATCTCAACATGTACATAATCTATCTAACATATTTGTACATGCACATATATATATATATTTATTTATTTATGGATATATATATATATATTTATGGATATATATATATATATATGTATTTGTGTATATCAATATATTTTTGTATATGTGTATATATATGTATGTATATATATATACATATGTATGTAAATATATATGTATAATATGTAAATATATATATATATACAAACATGCAGCCTATATCCTCTAAACGGATGTTCACGCTATGGTTGACACGGAAATGGGTTGCCTGACGCCGAGAAACTCCGGCAGGTCCAAACTTTGTGGAGCATCGCTGCCGAGGAATTTCTGGAAGAAATAGCCAGACGCCGAGCCTTGGAGGATGGAGAATGGCTGGGAGGTTGGATAGGAAGGTTGGCACATGGCTATGGGTCATGCAGTTAACCAACCAGCCAATGGTTAACTAGCTCGTCAATGGTTAATAATAGAAGATAATGTCTAACTATAGGGGATATACTAACTAGATGGCTATGGGTCAATATTAACAACCAATTTCATGGGAACCGTGTTAAAGGGAAAACAATGGTTAATGACAGGGGAACCAGGGGTACGGGGTTTTGACCCACAGCCACATGGCTAATTAGTGGTGAATGATGGATAATGATGGTTGATCATGATTAATGAATAAAAATGGTTGATAATGGTTGATAAGAGTTAATAACGGTCCGTGATTCAAGTTCATGATGGTTCCGTGATGATGATAATGAATGGTGAATGATGGATGATAATCGATGATAATTGTGCATTATGGGTAATGATGGATGATAATGGTTAATAACAGTTCGTGATGGAAGTAATGATTCAAGTCAATGATGGTTACTCAATGATGATTGATTATTTCCTAAGAATGGTTCATGATGGCCAGAATGATGGCTAGAATAATGGCTCACAGTGGGCAAAACCCCATGGTTCCTCATGAAAAATAATGGCCCCAATGATGGTTAATAATTTGTCATGGATGGTTGAGTGATGGTTTGCAATGGTCCATCGTGGATAATGATGCCTGATAAAGGTTACAATGATAGGTATATCACCTTCAAAAGTGGCTTATAGTGATTTTTGGCGGATAATGGCAAAAACAATGCTTCATGATGTTCAACTTTTGTATTCCTGTCAAGAATGGGTCAGCGTGGTTGGCGGTTCACACAGGGTCAAAATTATCAACCATACGGCTGTGGGTCAAAACCCCGTACCCCTGGTCCCCCTATCATTAGCTAGTGTTTTCCATATTATTGCTGGTGAATATCCCCTATTATTGGTTGGTTAATATTGACCCATAGCCATACTTGGTTCACTAATTCGATATCCAAGCTATGGCTGTGGGTACCCTGGTACCCCTAGAATTTAATCCAGTGACCAATCTAGAGCTGTTGGGCGCGGCAGGTGTTCACCCATTTTTGGGATGGTTCATATTGACTCCGCATATGGGAGTTTCTTAAAACAGGGGTACCCCAAAATGGATAGTTTATTACTACAACCGGTCACTATAAAGAATGATTTGGGGGTACCTTGGGAGCCTTGTATACCTATAGGTATATTTTCAGAAACCCCGAAAAATACTTGAATGGTTAATTTTCATAAATGTTTCATAATGAATGATAACTGGGGGTACCCCAACCTGGCGGAGGAGCACCACCGCGCCAGACCTTGGAGCCGCCTACCATCATCCGAGAAGCACAGCGCCAGGCGGTGGCATTTCACCTCTTCCGCAGGCAAGGCTCCCGAGGCAGGCAACCTGACTACGTCAAACAGCGACGCTCCAACTCGGTGCCAAGCAGTGGTGATGTTCGTTGATGGTTCATGATTCGTGATGTTGGTGGTTAATGATCTTAGTTGATGGTTGCTGATTTTGGTTGATGGTTGATCTTAGTTGATGGTTAATTAAGTTG
Source organism: Symbiodinium kawagutii (assembly GCA_009767595.1). Classification (NCBI taxonomy): domain Eukaryota; class Dinophyceae; order Suessiales; family Symbiodiniaceae; genus Symbiodinium; species Symbiodinium kawagutii. The sequence goes on from VSDK01016794.1 coordinate 263,342, forward strand.
ATGCTGTGGCCAAACACTTTGACACAGATTCTTTGCACAGGTTTTTTGTTTAAGAAATTGTAGATGCGGCCGGACACGAATTGATACACAGTTTTTTTTCGGCGTCACACACTGTGGCACCTTGACACGAAGGAACATCGGCTCAAAAAGGCAGTCATTCCTACGATATCCGTGGCTCCTTAGCTCTCTCCCAACCACAAGCCAGATTCAAACAAAAAGTCAACCCTCAACTCGATCAAGACACCCTTTTTGGGGGGACCGTGGGGTACCTTTTTCGGAACAACAAACCCTAAGCTTGGACATCCAAACTCTTTGTTTTTTTTCGAGGTGTCTAAACGTTTGGACGGGAGAATAAAATGTTTACTGTGTGTGTGTGAATGTATTCTGCTTTATCTGTTTAAAGGAAATTCAAAGAAAAATATGTATATGTTATAGTTCATGGTTCAAGGATACATGCCGCTGGCAGCGCCTTGTAAAGCATGAGGCTTGTGAGAAATTCAAGATAAAGCAATATTGTCTTGCTGGTTGTTTCATGGGGTGTCCACCATGGATATGATAAGCCTCGAACCAGTAGATAAGCGTCTGTACAAAACCACTTCAAACCAGCTGGGTCAATTACACGGAAGCCATGACCAACCTGAACAAACACCAACGTGAACCACTCAAAATCATCATTGTAAGCTATCTCTCACCGTGATAAAACATCATTTTGCTACTATAATTCACCATCAACCCCACTTTTGGCCCATGACACACCATCATTCCAGCCATCATGGCCCCCATCCCGGGTGAACGCGCCTGATGCTGCAGTCTGAAAGCTCCTCGCGCCCAAAGAAGTGCAGCAAATTCAGGTCCTCTAGCGGCGGCTCGGACTCTGCCCCTCCATTGATATATCAATGATGCTTGGTGATGGTGATTAATAGTGGTGATTAACGATGGTTGATGATACATAGTGGTTGGTGATGGTGATGCCCGATTGATAGCGGTGATTAACTATCAACTTTGATACTTCGTGATGGTGATTTATGATGGTAGATCCGTTTATTTTGCTTGTTCGTAGTTCATGTTGTGGCTATAAATAGCGATAGCTGTTATGATGCTTGATGGTGCTTGAGGATGCTTGATGATGCTTGATGATACTTGATGATGTTTGATGATGCTTGATGATGCTTGATGATGGTTACCCTCTGGCAAACTAAGTTGGTTGCGCTGAAAATCGCCACTTTTTATAGGTAAAACAAATATAAATAGTGGATTTCCTACGCCACCAGGTTCATTTGGCGAAGTGTAGATTGATTGTTAATGAAGTTGAATGACGGCTGTGATATACCACTACTACTAAGTGGAAGCCTCTGGTAGTTCAACACACCTGGAAGCTATACTTATCATGATTTGTCATGCTGAACCGTCGTCATTCATCAAAGCAATCAGAAATACATGGCAGTGATAACCATTGGATGCCTTCCCTGATTTCCTGCGATCAGATAGCATTGGTTAAGAAACATGGACCAATAACGAACCAGCCACATGACTCCAATGGTTGTTAAACTCACGAATAGCCCCTTGTGATCACCAGTGAAAGCCATATTCCTTGGGTAGCCGAATGGCCAATGTGATGGTTACTCACCAGGTAACATGTACCAGTCAATACTAGAGTTTGTGGATATATCAATGCCACATTTCCGCACCAGGCAACAAGGCAAAACTACCAAACTTGCGCTGCTTCGCTTAAGAAGATTTCACCATTGTGGCTATAATGATGGCAAGTCCTGGCTAGAACCATGTCTAATTGCCCAAAAACAATAGATACCAACCATCTGAAATGGCTTCAACAAGTGTTGATGATGGCTTATCATGGTTGTTCAAGCCTCACCAGATTTGCCAAAGTCATCAAATGAAGTACCATGCTTTAGAGCAGCTGAGCTTTGGCAAGGCTGGGCATAACTTGGGTGCTAAATTCACAATTTCCAAACTCGGTCCTAGGTATACGTGTTGATCGTGTTTCCGAGTTGGGAATCATTCCCATCATTTGGTGGCCAATACCTTTCTGAACATCCAATGACAAAACATGACAAAACAAGTCCAACTGCTGGGATGTGAATCAACATCCATTTTGGGATGGTTCATATTGACCCTTGTTGCCATAGTTGGTATATCCCCTATTCTTGTTCGTTGTCCCCAGCTTCACTAACCATCAACCAGCTTATTAACCATTCTCAACCACTGGTCATCAACATTCATTAACCATTAACCACCATCAACCACCATGAACAGCCTTAAACCACCATACAATTAACAATCCTCAACCATTAACCACCAGTTATTAACCACCTGCTTCTTCACCACCAGCTCCCCACACACTCGCGAAAAGCGGTGATTCACCGCACCTCGGGGACATTGAGGCCACTGGCGGCCTGGTCGCCGGCAGCCTCGCGTTTCGGCTGCGTGGCGTTGCGTACTGGGGGGAGATGGGGTTAACCAATGGCTAGTGATTAAATTAATTATTAAAAATAGGGGATAATAACCAACTAGAGGATATACCAAGTCATAGGGGATATACCAACTAACAATAGATAAGTTCATAATAGGGGATATGTTCACCAACCATAGGATATACCAAGTCATAGGGGATACTTTCACCAACTATAGAGTTGGGGATATACCAACTGTATGTTCCATATATGGGTGTTTCTCAAGTCATAGGGGACCCCTAAAGCATCCAATACTAGTCGTTTGGAGTAATAAGCCAACCATAAGTTTGGGGTCCCCGATTTTGAGAAACCACCAAATCGATTAAATACTTATGACTAATTTGATTGGCACATGACCAACTTGATAAACCATCAAGGATTCAATTCACCATGGCATCAAACAATTCAGCGTAAAACATAAATTAAGCATCAATGGGCCATCATAGATGTGATTTTCCAAGAATTAGCCGTCATCAACTATCGCTAACAACTTTCACTATCATTGATACAACGATTGCCATCATGGTTGGTGATTGACAGTTGCGTACTTGGATTTGCCGACATGTCCAGATGCAGAATTACCCAGAAGATGATGCTCGCTCATGGTGGTTAACGGTAGTTGATGATGGTGAAAGGATGGTCAATGACAATTGATGCTTGTCGTAGTTTTCAGACACAGATATGGTGCTTTCTAGAAATGGGGGTACCCCCAAACCATCCCACGTTCATCACTTGTAGTAATAGACCAACCATAACTTTGGGGGTTCCCCCATGCAAGAGTGAACTTGGGCACAAACTTTGGGCGTGCAGAGCAGTTGACAAACAAAACCAACAACATCCCACGATGATGACATTTTTCAACGATCAGTTGACACTGCTCCGCTCCTCTGCATCTGCTGCTTCTCCCGCTTCTGCCGGGTCCGCCATGGAAAGCTGAGCTACATGAAACAACTCAACCTGACCCTGCGCAGAATTCCGTCTGTGAAGACTGGGATTCACAGCATCAACAGAAGAAGTAGCTTCACAGGACAGATAGCACAACAGGCTGCAGAAACCGGGCTGCCACTGTGTGTAATTCGGGGAGGTCCAGTTGCTGGATTGCAGCACACCTTACTTTTGAAGCTTGTCCCTGCATTCAGTTCCTAGAGGGGTATGATAGCTTCTCAAATGCACGCTTGACAGCTTGAATTCTGGCGACGGTACTTCTTTCCCCCATTTCCGTCGGGTGTCCATGTTCAATCAAACATTGGGGAGGTGGTCGCGTCGTCAAAAGCATAAAGGTAAAATTGATTCCTTTGCAAGCACAGGTTTTGGCCAAGAGTATTCAACAGGAAAGGACAACCCAGGTTTCCCCTACTAATCGCAAGCTTCACGACGCCATCTCTAGGTGTTGCTGATTGGCCCCTGGGTACACGTGACGCCTTTGGACTCAGCAACTCTCGATGAAACTTCTCCAGGCCGATGTTCAAATCGTATCCACTGCAATCCTCCAACATGACCACCTCAACCACGGACCCTTCAATCATAAATCTAACAACCAATTGCCAATAGATATCTATTAATCTTTATATATATATATATATTCATAAATCGAATAACCAGTAGCTATCTGTTCATCTTTGTATATCAATCTAATAACCACTCACTAGTTCCACAAAATTCACCACACCTGCCGGTTGCCACCTTTTCTCCCAGCTGTCGCACTGGCCAACTGCTGTCGCGTGGATCATTCGTCGTCCGCACGTGCCTCCGTCCGTTACCCTTCGCGCAGGGCCGATCTTTGGAGCCTTGGCGGCCAGGTTTAGTTAATGTGGTTAGTGGATGAGGGTCAACTTGAAATGGGTGAATACATTATGATGGTCATTTCAGGGATGGTTAATGATTGTCAATCAATGATTAATGATGGTTGATAATGGGTGATCGTGGTTTATCGTGGTTCATGATGGGTAATAATTGTGAGGTTAGTAAGAATGGCAAACAGTGGTGAATGCTCATTTAATGATTGCTCGCGATTAGATTACCTGTGGGTAATTATGGGTAATGACTGATGATGGTTGCGCTAGGTAATTGTCAAAGTTTGTGGCCAACCTTGCTTAGCCAAAGCCTTCGACTCCTTCAGTTTCACCCTGGCGGGTGGAATGTTACAATGGGACACTTCAACCCATTCGAAGAAAGTAAGACAAATTGTCCAGTTGAGTGATGTGGCATACATGTGGATGCATACATATATGTTCATATACATATCAATACACAATAAATATGTATACATATATATATATATATCTACATAATTATGTGTGTAGACCACAGTGTGCAATGACAGACTATGACCATTTATACAAAACCAATTGGATACGATCAGCAGATTCTTGAGCTCAGGAGCAACTGTCTCGTCCTCGTAGAGAACTGCATGACGACGGAGTCGAACACTCGAAGGCACTCTCTGCAAGAGAATCCTGGGTCACAAGTTTGTTGATTCAGCGTGTGAAGAATCCGGGGCAAGTGTAGAGGTGGAGGTTGTGGCACTGATGCCAGTGATTTCGCTTTCCTGGCAGTTTGCCCAGAGGTGGACTTGTTTCAGCTTTGCCTTCTTTGCTGGCCAACCATACACGTGAGTGGCATGATATGACACCATTCTGGGCTCCTTGACTACAAAATCAGGATTGAAGCAACCCAAAATGTACTCCCATGGACTCATGTCACAGTAGTGGAGAACATTTGATTCGTTCATACCGCTGCAGCTGTCGCTGTCACAGTGTCGAAAGCACCCAATGTAGCCCTTTTCTGTACTCTTCTTCTTCCGTGTTGCCACAAAGCCATCCCAAAAGTTTTCCTGGTCGTCCAATGATGGGCGTCTATCGCACCACTCCACACCGATTTCAAACATCTTCTGTGCAAGGAAAGGTTTTCTGCTTGACACGTAGTAGAAGCCGGTGTTCCCTTTGATGGGCTCTTGATGATAAACTTCGGGATTGAGTTTGAAAATGTTCTGGCCTCCAGGTTCAATTTTGCGACTGTAAATGTAGTCATACTTTTGAGAGCGGATCATGCTTCCCAAACTCAAAGATGGTAAAAATGGATCGCTCTTGAATACATTGTCTGCATCTGTAAACACGATGTCCAAGTTTGTCTCTTGCAAAATTGTCAATATCGTTCTCAGCTTGTTGCACGTAATCACCTTAAAGCCAAGTGGAGAATTGAATGCCTCTGCCTTACCCCATTGCTGGCCGGTCGCCAAAAAGCTCCGTTCTCCCAAGTGAGTTTGAAGTTCTTGGTCAATGGCCATGACCATCCAATCAAGCCCGCTCCTCTTCGCGAAACATTCCCAGTTGGTCAGCATCTCCAAATAACCAGAGTTAGATGCAGTCAATAGCAGGACATTCTTCAGTTCAGGAGCATACGTCTTGTCTTTGTAGAGACCTGCATGCCGGCGCAGTCGAACATTTAGAGACTCGGAGGCGCTCTCTGCAAGAGAATCTTGGGTCACGACTGTGCCCGCCGAGGCTGGAGTTGTGCTAGGCGAATTTTGGACAGTTGTGGAAGTGGAGGTTGTGGCACTGATGCCAGTGATTTCGCTTTCCTGGCAGTTTGCCCAGAGGTGGACTTGTTTCAGCTTTGCCTTCTTTGCTGGCCAACCGTACACATGAGTGGCATGATATGACACCATTCTGGGCTCCTTGACTACAAAATCAGGATTGAAGCAACCCAAAATGTACTCCCATGGACTCATGTCACAGTAGTGGAGGACATTTGATTCGTTCATACCGCTGCAGCTGTCGCTGTCACAGTGTCGAAAGCACCCAATGTAGCCCTTTTCTGTACTCTTCTTCTTCCGTGTTGCCACAAAGCCATCCCAAAAGTTTTCCTGGTCGTCCAATGATGGGCGTCTATCGCACCACTCCACACCGATTTCAAACATCTTCTGTGCAAGGAAAGGTTTTCTGCTTGACACGTAGTAGAAGCCGGTGTTCCCTTTGATGGGCTCTTGATGATAGACTTCGGGATTGAGTTTGAAAATGTTCTGGCCTCCAGGTTCAATTTTGCGACTGTAAATGTAGTCATACTTTTGAGAGCGGATCATGCTTCCCAAACTCAAAGATGGTAAAAATGGATCGCTCTTGAATACATTGTCTGCATCTGTAAACACGATGTCCAAGTTTGTCTCTTGCAAAATTGTCAATATCGTTCTCAGCTTGTTGCACGTAATCACCTTAAAGCCAAGTGGAGAATTGAATGCCTCTGCCTTACCCCATTGCTGGCCGGTCGCCAAAAAGCTCCGTTCTCCCAAGTGAGTTTGAAGTTCTTGGTCAATGGCCATGACCATCCAATCAAGCCCGCTAAGCACCCAATGAAGCCCTTTTCTGTACTCTTCTTCTTCCGTGTTGCCACAAAGCCATCCCAAAAGTTTTCCTGGTCGTCCAATGATGGGCGTCTATCGCACCACTCCACACCGATTTCAAACATCTTCTGTGCAAGGAAAGGTTTTCTGCTTGACACGTAGTAGAAGCCGGTGTTCCCTTTGATGGGCTCTTGATGATAGACTTCGGGATTGAGTTTGAAAATGTTCTGGCCTCCAGGTTCAATTTTGCGACTGTAAATGTAGTCATACTTTTGAGAGCGGATCATGCTTCCCAAACTCAAAGATGGTAAAAATGGATCGCTCTTGAATACATTGTCTGCATCTGTAAACACGATGTCCAAGTTTGTCTCTTGCAAAATTGTCAATATCGTTCTCAGCTTGTTGCACGTAATCACCTTAAAGCCAAGTGGAGAATTGAATGCCTCTGCCTTACCCCATTGCTGGCCGGTCGCCAAAAAGCTCCGTTCTCCCAAGTGAGTTTGAAGTTCTTGGTCAATGGCCATGACCATCCAATCAAGCCCGCTCCTCTTCGCGAAACATTCCCAGTTGGTCAGCATCTCCAAATAACCAGAGTTAGATGCAGTCAATAGCAGGACATTCTTCAGTTCAGGAGCATACGTCTTGTCTTTGTAGAGACCTGCATGCCGGCGCAGTCGAACATTTAGAGCTGTGGAGGACGTCAGGGGTTCCAGGTCAACTCGAGTTTCTTCCTGCAAGGGTTCTGCCGCGCAGGGGTTTGGCTTTGCTACTTTGCTCTATCTCTTAGTTGCTGACACTAAAGCTACTAAGCAGCTTAAGCATACTAAAGCACATACCTCAAGCTTTGAACTTGTGCACATACCTCGAGCTACTAAACTTACTTTCGAGATACCTGAAATTCAATGAATTTTCTGCCAGCCCCGCTGCATTCGCGGAACCTCAAGATCAAGACCAGTGATGTTTCCATCCGTCGCACTTAAGCCTGCCGGTACGCAAATGGACAAAACACGCAAGGGCAGATTCAATGTGCCCGGTCAAACAGACATATCGTGGGGAACACAAGGGGCTGCAGAGGGAGGCAAAAGGTCGCACAAAAAACTAAGGGCTATTCACAGAATGAGTTTGTTCAGAGCACTAGCTGTGTCTGCTGTTTGCTTCCTACATTTCCTGCTGGAGCTTCCGGGAACAAGCAACTTCTGGGAAACCATAGAAATTGTGGCTTTCATGATGGGCTGGAAGACCACTTTTGCCAAGGGAAATTTGATGGGCTCACCTCATTCTGACCAGTTGGATCCTTCTCAGTGTGTGATTATGCCCAAACAGAGAATGATGGAGAACCTATGTGTGAGAGATATTTCAGATGTACTATTTCCACTGATTTTCTACAGCGCTTTGTCTGGATCATTGAACTAAAATCGTGGTCAAATGGATTGCTTGGAAAATCTACATTTAATTTGTGGACCAAGAATACTTGGAGATGTTTCAAAATAGTTATATAAACATGACCACAAGAGGCCTTGAAAACCTACAAATTGATGATTTGAAACAGTGTGTTCGAGTCAGGAAGTGTGTTGACCTTGTCATAGTGTCTGAAGTGAGACCTGCCTACGATATGTGTGCGCATATGTGTGCATATATCTATATGATATTATATGATTGTACATTGTACATGGAATTGTACATAATATAGCAACAGTACTAAACAAAAGCAAATGTAAGCACATATTAAGGTGATCTGCTTCTTGGCATCGAAATAAAGGCAAATCCAAAGACTAGCTGAAGGATGAAGGCATCCCAAGACGTGGGACAACATGATGTGGGTAGTATCTGGGCTGCAGCTGTCCACACTTTAACATAACTGCATCATCAACTAGAGACTTGGTGAAGGATAATCCATGGGCCTTCACACCTTGGGACAGACCCCCAACTGGGCATGATCGATGACCATTGGCGCCTCCAATGAAGATGTTCAGGTAGGATGGCAGAGCCCTTCGTTCTGGGAGTCTCAACTTCTTGCTCTCGAGCAGAAACAGAGTAGTTCCTCCACAGACCCTCAGTTGCAGCAGCTGACAACATAAGATGGTTTCATGTCCACCACAAGGGGCCCCAAGCTGCCAAAGTGTGGCAGCTGAAACTTTGCGCTTCATGTTTGTACAAGACCCCAGGTATGCTCCATTGTCCGGCTCCGTCCAAGTGTGATCTTGGAATCTCGGGCCCATTCCCATCCATTCTTTCACCAAGATGCAAGGCCAGAAGCAAACATGTCCTTCTCAGCATACTGCACCTCCTCGGGGGGGAATGGATGGGAATGGATGGGAATGGATGGGAATGGTCACGCGGGATCCGCCATTTTAGATCGTTTTAGTAGATACCTCTCAGAAAACGACGGTGGAACAGCGCCTTCATGTGAAAGGTTCGCTTGATGTGACTCCCTGCAGTACATAAGAGTGGGGCCCCCGCAGTTAGAGGGATGCTCGAGAATTCTTTCGCTTGAGAAAAATGCATCCATCTCACCTTCACGACGAAGTGGATGATCGAAAGCCTTCAGCTTTGCCTCGGATGGGTTGGTGCCCCACTGTGGACGGACGGTTCTAAAGAATCCAACATGAGACGTGGCTACCAACATGGACAGGAATAGAATATGATCAGAATAATTCAGAATAATAATCATAGAATCATGGTTGGAAATGGTAAGAATGCGACACATTCCATGCTTTCTTGCCCCCATCCAGCCTGGCGACACATAGCCATGCAGTGCCAACCGCCCATTGTCAACACTGGTTCTCTTTTTAAGCTGCTGACACTTGTTGCTTCGCTTCCTGGTGTCTTTTGATCAATTTAGAGGTTTCTCAAAATACGGGACCCGCAAAGATGGCCGGTTTACTATTGAGAAACACCCAATTCAGAGTGGTAGGTTGCCTCTTTGGGGATCTGTTCTTGTGATGTGCTTTTGATTGGTGATGCGAAGTTGTGCGGTGCCTTTTTGGAAAAACTGGATCCGAGATTGCTGAAAGCAGGAGAATCATAGGCTCTCAAGTTGCGAAGTTGTGCGGTGCCTTTTTGGAAAAACTGGATCCGAGACTGCTGAAAGCAGGAGAATCATAGGCTCTCAAGTTCTGGCAACATCAGGAAAGCACACCCAAGGAAAGACTTGTTCAATATTATTGGTCCACACTTCGATGTGCCTCCCATTCAACAAGTACCATGTTTACAGGGATTAGTTCATCCCATTAAAAATCCTGGCATCCCAGATATATCCCCAGCCACCCATCCAAGTATGAGTGTGTTCCGATTGATGATACTCCAAGCTTTGACCCAAATGGAATCTTGTAAATTGTGTTACCCACTTGGACAAAGAACTTGGATGGCATGGCTAGGGGGTTCCAGCATGGATAGAGTGCCATTGCCAGAAATAAAATCAAATCGGCCCAGCCAGCAAGTGACAACACCAGTTTTCAATGCTTAGTTCATCCAGAATTTGGTAAGTAATGAGCCAAGATCGAAAAAACAAGAGCCAGGAGTCATAGCCAACTACTCATCAATCGTAATCAACCATTCATCCACAATCAATCACCCCTTAATCCACCATTGATCTCCAAGTTCAACATCTGGTGCGCAGCTTCAGGGACCAATGAGTGGAAACCTCCAAGCCTGTCTATGGCAAACTGGTTCATTGAAAATCCACCATCTACAGCTGGTTTCCGGACTAAGGAAATAGAAAAGGAGCTCTTTCCATTGCTAGGTCGCTATGCACTGCAACCCGAGCGATGGGGCTCCAACCTCACTGCTGGTCGCAGCTCTTTTTTCCCAGCGAAAGCTGGACATAAGCACGTTGACCGCGCACGGTCGATCCATTCGCCACGTACCGTCGGCTCATCTTTGGAGCCTTAGATGGCGGACACGGGTCTATGCAAGTGCTGGTGAAGCGCCAAAAATGTTGGGAGTTTGTGATGGTTAATGATGGCTTGTCCATGGTTGTCCCTGATTCCCCCCAACCATTCCAAAGCGATGGGTACTTTCCCATGATGATTGTTACCTCCAAATCATCCAATACTAATCACTTGTGGTAATAAACCAACTATTTTTGGGGGTGCCCACCATGACTTGAGAAACCACCCAGCTGGTTCTCAGTGTTGGGTCCATCGCCGGTGCAAACCTTTCGATTTCACTCAGTTGCTGGCAACGAAGCAGCCTCACCACTTGCCGCCCTTCCCTCCTTTCCAGCCTAGTGGATCAGAGCGGAATCGAGCGTTAGTCCGGAGTTGTCCATGGGAAAGAAATCACCAGTTGTGAACTGGGGGAGTACCATCAGTCATGGAGAATTACATATGATAGATATATGATATAGTTCAGTTGCATATACTTGCAAGGAAAAACGCACAAATTCTGTGCAGCACAGTGCAAAGTCGAGCCGAATGGCGCCTCACAATGCTATCCTCAACCGTGCAGGAGAAAATCCGTGAGTTCAGAAGACCCACCAGTCTGGGTCAGCAACTACCATGTACCGTTCTGAGAACATGGTGGTTGTTTCTGAGCCAGTGACCGCTAATTACCAACATTTACTGCCAGCATTATGCTCAATTTCTTGATTCTTGAAACATGAAACGCTGTGCTTGTTTATCTTTTTCAGGCAAAAAAGGCCATGTTTCGAGCAGAGCAAGACCCAGCCCACATGATTCCCAGAAGCCTCCTTTGTAACCATTTCCTGGCGGAAAGCCCATGAGTTCAGACACAGGGCGAAATACCCAGGGATAACTAAGCGAACCGGTGGATACCGGCAGCCTCTTCAACAAGGACATCCCAACAATGAAAGGGACAGCCATTAATCAAGGTGAGCTGTCACTTTGCGATCGTGGTAAGGATTGGACCTGGCAATACTTCGCTCACCTAATCTTCGCGTCGTATTTCAGTCAGATGAGATCAAAAAATTCTGCGCAATGGTTCATCAGTCCCACCAAACCCATGGATCTCTGATCCATCTGATTACCATGATGCATTTCGGGCTAGATGGCAAATCTCCCTACCCCCAAAAGAAATGTGTGCATTCAGGTTGCTGGTAGATACCTCTTATTTATGGATAACCCCCAGATGGACTGCGTGACGCCCTTGGCACTCCATGTTGGACCCAGGACCACCAAGACTGCGCGGGTTCGGGCCTTTCCAGGAGCCTTTGCCTGCCAGAGAAAAGTGATGATAGACAGCTTAAATCTGACTGGACGTGCCTCAACAGATACACCGTGTGCCATTTATGGCACTTACATACACGAGAAGGGCTAGCTCAAGATGCTACGAGTCGTACACTGTATGTGGTTCGAAGGCAGCAGCAACTTACAAATGGTCAGGGGTCCACATTGTAGGAACAGACTTTTTTAAAAAGTGCTGATTAAGGGATATTAAGGGTAATTGATACCATATCTTATCCGCTTGGCCACTGCATGTGTGCTTTGTCCATAATTATCTCCAACTTGCGAGCCATCCAGGGCTGGTGAATTGGATCTACAAGGTGATCTACCATATGGTTAGTGGCCTCTCCTGGTAGCATGGTGTATCACCGTGAACAAATGCTAGGATCCACCAAACTCCGTATCGTCAAAGCTGCTGTGGCAACCCATCAGTAAATCTGAAATGCCTGCAATACATTGCAATACTGTGATCTGGGAGATCTTCCCCAACCGAAACGAGCATGTGCGATGCGCACCTCATGTTGGTCACTGGCAGTCTGCCCTGCTTCAAAGTTGCAGAGGTTCAATGAATTTTCAGGTGCGCAAACTGACTGTTTCGTATGCTCCCAGCCAAGGATCTCCATTTGAGTACTATAAACGCTAGTGTCAACTGATGAAGCTCTCAGTTTGGGCCGACTACCAACAATCTTACTTTTGCTACCTCGGCTACCAGCCTTCTTCCCTTACAAGGGGAGCAATCAAACTGGTGCCTGCTGAGTTGGGGGCTCATATATCGTTTTCTGAAGCAAAAATGCTTCTGACTACGTTGATGCATAGGCCACCACAAGTCCATCAAAAACAGTGCAGCAAGCGTCAGTCTTTCATGCTTGCCACCCCTCATCAACACGGTACACATCCGGAGAAAGTGCAAACACCCCGTTGACTGGCCCTGGCTACTTGGAAAAGCAGCTCCCTACTGGTAACTTCACGCTCCATAGCAACAGCATCGCTGGAGCAGGTCATGGATTCGGGTCGTTGTCCCTCACTTGTTGTGGGCAAAACCAACGATTAACCACTGATTGGCGAGCTGGGTCAAGCACTTCACCAACCAACTTCATGGGGGATAATGACCAACCAATTATAAAGGGAAACAATGGTTAATAGTAGGGAACCAGGGGTACGGGGTGAACTGACCCACAGCCGATTAACTATTAAGGACACTTCTTAACCAGCGACCTCAACACCATGGGCAACCAACATGAGAGCTGATCATAAACATTCATCACTGATCATTACCAACAACTCATCATGCCAACTTCTAGGGCTTATGAACCCACCATGTAGCGGCTACCATGAACTCACCAGCAGCTGCCTGGCCAAGGTCTTTGAACGGGACCGCCACGATCCTCCTGTATCGCAGCCGTTGATCCCAGCTGTATCGCCGACCCAGAGTTGATGGATTGCGCTGTGAAACTCTGGGAATCACGCAGTGCTACTGTGACAAACAGCGGTATTGTTATGAGCAGCATTTGATGCATGTGAACTCCTCCATAAGCTTCATTCATGATGCAAAGGATCCACCACCATGAACGATGATTTACCATTGTTGGCAATGAGTCACCAGCTGGGGGGTCCTCAAGCCATAGGGGACCCCCAAAAGTAGATGGTTTATTTATCAAAATGATTAATACTGGACGGTTTGGGGATACCCCCATTTTGAGAAACACCCAGCTATTCTTGACCAGCAATGTTGCCCTTGCACAAATCTGCCGCTGGTTACATCGCAGCAAGGCCAGTGCAAAGGAGTGGCCAATTTGCGGCTGCAATTTGTTGCTGACACCAGCCACCATGATCGACCTCTATTAATCTGCAAACTCTCATGAAGCATTAACAACCAACATTCTACACAATTTCATCAAAATAAACCCTCTATTTGATGGTGAATCACCAGCTTATGGTCAAACCAATTTACGAAAATAGAATATGGATTTACATTGATTAAACCAGTGGATTTACTAAAATAGTATATATCATAATGAACTACCATACATTCATAGAATTACTTATTTCTATTAATACGGCTGTGGGTCAAAACCCCGTACCCCTGGTTCCCCCATCATCAACCATTGTTTTCCCTATAGTTTTGTGGGTTATTGACCCCCAGTATTGATAGTTTATATTGACCCACAGCCATTTCTGTTAGTATGGATCTACCCTTCATCAAGCATCAACCGCTAGCAGTTTCCACGGTGGCCGCCACTGAGCCCCAAACCGCCGGCCACGAAGCTGCACGCTTGACACCCTCAGCTGTGCGGAATCCGGGATCTCCCCTTCATCTAAAAAAATGTAGGTAGTATACAATATGGTGTACTGTATGTATGTACATTATCATGTGTGTATAAATATCGTCACAAATAGATGTGTATATTGTTGTATATATATACATATGTATATATACATATATATATGTATGTATATGTATATATACATATGTATATATACATATATATATGTATGTATATGTTTAACTATATCTGTTGCCAGCATTTGCTCCAGCTCATGGGGATAACAAGCTGAAAAGCAAGTCGAAGCAGCAATGCCGGTGGCTATTTCTAATGCATGAGAATATGGCTTGCCGCCGGGTGGGAACCGATTGATTGTTCTTCGATGTCGCATTGAGATCAGAATCCAGATCTCGCAAAGACATGCTAGAATCTTGGAACATGATCGGCACAAAACGCAAGAATGCGCCCGGACTAAGTCCTCATGAGGCGGTATAAAGTCAACCCATGTGGCAACCCAAATTACTTTACTTCGAATGATCCCCACCATGACATTTCACATCAGCTTGTTGACTGCACTTTTGTCTGCATATCAACATGTCAATCGGCAGACATGCAACTAGCTGTGCCGATCATTGGTTTCACCTGGCACGTCATTATGCATGTCAGTCTGTCACACAGCATATCAACATGTCAGTTGGCAGTGTGAAGTACACTCCAGAGCTCTCAACACGTTTGCTTAAACATGCCCAAACATGGCAATGAACCACCTGAGCCAAAGCATTTGCTTCACCTGGCAGGTCATTGTGCATGTCAGTCTGTCAAACAGCATATCAACATGTCAGTTGGCAATATGAAGTACACTCCAGAGCTCTCAACACGTTTGCTTAAACATGCCCAAACATGGCAGTGAACCACCTGAGCCAAAGCACTAGGTTTGCTTAAACATGCCCTAACATGGCAGTGAACCACCTGAGCCAAAGCATTTGCTTCACCTGGCAGGTCATTGTACATGTCAGTCTGTCAAACAGCATATCAACATGTCAGTCGGCAGAAACGTGCAGTGCTTGCAGTAAAGACCCTTCAATCAGGCTGATTGCCCGGCCATCCGGAAAACAATGATGCCCAGACACGGTCCGCCTGAGATGGAAAAGAAAACAAAAAAAGGCCCCGACCTTTCTGTAGAG
>VSDK01016794.1:280956-298886 GCA_009767595.1 Symbiodinium kawagutii
TCCTGCTGGGATTCAACATGTAATTCAGCAACCTTGTACTCTTTGTGATTCTTACATGTCGAAAAGGTAACTCATTCAACATGTACTTGAGGGATTTATACATGCGTACTGTTGGTTGGTTAGTTTTAAGAAAAAACTCTGCTCAATCAACCAACAAATTTCTGCTGTACTATGTTGGTACAACGCACCGGCTGCAATGAACCAGAGCCTTTGAAAAGCATCCCTTTGCTTAGAAACTCCAGAGAACCGGATCATCTACAGATCTGGTACACAACCGACAAGTGTTTCCAACAGTAGATCCGTGTGATCCCCCAACATGGTAGATTCCCGACAAGTGTTTCAATGGTAAAACTCGTGCAGCTTATCAATATTATCAGTATGGCTCTATCACTGCTAGTGGATAGTGTTGGTTTCAAAACCCTATCATAGGCTATCCATGAAACTCTCTCACACCGCCGGCACTACCCAAATCTGATGATAAAATCATCATTAAACTAACCGCGGTTAACCACATACATACAATTCTTCACCGCTTTTACTAGACCTGAACCCCCATACATGCTTCATGTGAGCTGCCAAGGGCTCATGGCACTTCGGTGAAACGATAACTCCGGTACGAAATCCTGGCATCAGGAGATTTCAACACAGAGGCCACATAGGTAAGGTGAAGAAGGTGAAAGTGAGGTCAACTTGCGCGTTTCCAGGGTTTCAAGGCACAAGTCATCTGAGAGGAGTCTCATTCAATGGCCTTCAAGGCATCTCTCACAGGATCTCCAAACTGTCGATCTTGCGCAAGCTCTCTCTCTCTCTGGATCGCTCCCCAGGAGATCTTGTGCAAGTTCTCTTCAGAGCTGCAGGAGTCTCAGGAAGTCTATTTTTCCACAAGTTCTCTAACAGGATCTCATACACAGCTCTGGAAAGGGGTCAACTGTACCACTGAAGAGAGCATTTTTCTTGTGCATTCTGCCCCTAGTTGTTGACATGTTCAATTGATCGGTTGCCAACGGTCTAAGGATTTGTCCAAAGCCATGATGCACCCCGAGCTCGCTGGTGAGTAACGGCAAACTAAACAGCTGGTTGGTCATTGGCTACGACATGGACAAACCCAGCCATGGCTGTTTCTCAAGTCATAGGGGTGTCCCTAGTTGTCACCCAGTTGAGCAAAAGCATTTACAGTAATAATTATACTCCAAACCACCATAGAGTTGGTATATCCCCTGTTGTTGGTGAACTTATCCCCTATGACCAACCACTCACCCGCCAGTCACCCCATAAACCTTCACTGTTGCCGGCCGCCGGGTCGTGCTAGGTCGCGCCTGATCCAGCATCTGCAACGTTGCCGTATTGGGGATCTGGTCCGGACTGGCACCTCGGAAGCGACGACAGCGAGGCAGTGGTGATGATGATGAGCCATAGTGACCAACTAGGCACATATTACGAATAAACAAACAGTAGGGGTGACAAGTGATGATGATCATGATTGGTAATGATTGATAACCAATGATTCATAATCAACGATTGATAATCAATGATTGATAATCAATGATTGATAGTGAAGATGAAAAAGGATCTCTGACATTTCGTCTGATTCATTCGTCGCTCGGAAGGCTGGTCGCCAGGCTGGTCGCTCGGCTCCGCGCAAAAGGATTGGAACGCAGCTTGCAACGAGTTCCGCGCCTTTTGCACCTCGCTGCACGAGTTTGGAACGCGGCGAGTTGGGGCCAGGTCTCCACGGTTGCGGCTGAGTGTCCAGGCGAAGGCGAAGATTTCTTGTGATTATCTTAGATATAGAATTTGATTTTATGCTATCATGTAATTAAATCTGCAATATACAGATAATATATATTAATTATTGTTTAATGGTATATTATTGACAGGAACCTGTCAACTTGAGGGCTTCCAGCAGATCCCACATGCCAAAGACCCAAACTTCCCGAACTGCCTGGCCTGGTCTGCAGTGCTGTCGTCGGTGCGGAATTTCACCCAACCATCCAGCATCGAGACCTTGCAGTTGCAAGAGATCGGGACCCAGATCCGCAAAACCTAAAAGGTAGTTATTAACATGAATTTAAACTGGATAGGGGATTGTTAAACAGATCTCCAAAACGCAATAGATGAACCAGTATAAACCCAGATCCTCAGTAGCACATGGATTTGGATGCTTTCTATTGAAATCTTCAAGTGTACATGAACCTGTATATCATGCGAATTGATCGAAATGTATTGAAATGCGGCATGGACCTATGTCCTGCAATTGAGTGCAGGCAGTTCTTGGGTACTGTAATTACCGAAGTGATACTTACTGCAGGACATTGTGATGATTCCCAAAATGTCAAGGTACATCATTGGACAATTCAATCTGGAAATGCAAAGATACCTCAGGAGAGGCCAAAGGTCCATGCCAATGTCGCGCAGTGTACGCCGTACGCAGTCTTAGAGGATGTGGCTGTGGGTCAAGACCATATACATAGTAAGTAGAACCTAAATCGGATAATTACGCGCCTATTCTTTAGTAGAACCTGAAAATGCGCACCCACCCATCTGCTGCTTGGCTCCAATTCTTCGCGAGATTTTGGTCTGGGCAAAAACTGGACTCTGAGGTCAAATGCTCCGCATACTTCGTCGCCAACCGAGGGGCTGTTGACAACCAGTGCCATGTGTGGGTCACACCTACCTTTGCATGTTCGCAAGTAAACCCATGGGTTTTCCTAACAAACTGCTGGAGTTTCCGTTGCCATGTTAGTTCGCCAAAGGGTAACCACAATCTTTAAGGGTCATCGGACGTGATCGGTGTTCAATCCACTCACGCTTGCATCTGTGACCCCGACCACAGTTGCTCCGCCCTTACCGTTGCCCTGGCAGATGCGAGACGGCTCATCAGTCCCGTGTCGCCATACGTGTTCACAGTAAAACTGACTTTCGATGCATTTTGATGCCTGTTCAGGTAGCATATGGGAGCATGCTTCCTCATGCAGAAATCGGATGAATGGCTTGATTTTGCAGCAAAAGTCTGTAGATTAGTGAAACGGGGAATGCGTGCATACTGCATTCCTGATGTGGAAATCTGTCCAATTTGCCCGTTGCCCACTCTCGTAAGCTTCAACCCCCATAAGCCAGCGGATACAGTATCAACATCCGGCTGTACTATAATATGGGTTACTTGTTAAGTTATATCAATCCAACAGTGGTACTACAAATATCTTAGCAATGCTCAATCTAGTGAGTTTGTAGGCAGGAAATGACAAAGCTCAACGCTCGCTAGGTACGCAGCTGGCAGTTTGGTAGCTCGGTCTGAGCAACTTTGGCATCATACCATGGCACTGCTTCCTTTGCAGAAACATATCCTTTCAGTTACGGTCCTAAAAATATGGTGCCCCATACTGAGTAGCATATGAATCAATGTTCAGCAAGCTTCTCTGACCATTTCAAGGCCAAATCTGAAATCTGGATGACAGTGCTCCCCCAGATCTTTCCACCTTGCCCGCGTTCGTCTCCTTCTGCAGAGGCCCCTGTCCACCCAGCAACAGCATCCTTGGTTCGCGACAAGCATCCTTGGTTGTGAAGAAGAGCAGCTATGAACAGCTATGATTCTACCCCAACAAATCGATAGCAACCTTGGGTGTATAGCTGAGGGAAAGAACTACTCAGAGGGCACATCACTCTGATCCTTACCCCTTCAATTGCCCAATTTCCTCACAGATTTCATGGGGGTTCGAAGTCCCTCGCACCTCACACAGCTCATATGAGCTCCAGCGGTGTGTCCATCCAGCGGCTTTTTTGTGGCCATCGTGGGTACACACCATCCTGACGTAACCTCATTGCTAGTGGGAAACCACCAACTTCCAACTTTCCGAGTCAATTTTTAGAGTCTTTAGATACTGCACATTCTGCACACGAGCCATGGTCAATCGCATAAGCCATGGTCAATGTCTGCCAAATACTGCTTTTCTCTGGTGGCACTAGAAATCATCGACTGCGGTCACTACGACCAGCATCACTTGGATGACCATCCCAGATAGTCATCATGGCTACACAAATATTGACCACGCTGCTCACTCTCCTTACTTATCACCTATGATCAACCTGTGACGCTGATGGTACGCAGATGACCATTTCTTTGTATCGCAAACACTCCTTGGGAATTAGTGGCAAAGCGGAATAACATGCCCAGTTTGCGAATAGACTGCTAAGCATGGCATGATTGACCACTGTCATTGGATTAACCATCATTAACCATCATTAACCATCATTAACCATCATTAACCATCATTCACCATCATTCACCATCTGTAAGCACCACTAACTACCTATGGATGACTCCCATGCTGACTCGCGATCTGTTTCTGCCAAGGAGCTGGATGGGCGTCACTGGAGAGACCAGCTTCAGCCGATACGTGCTCTCCATCTGGGACCAGGCCAGTCGTCGCTGGGAGCTCGGGATGGCTGCTGCTCGCACGAAACGGAACTGGTGACCAGTAGGAAACAACTAATGGCGAGCTGGGTCAAGCAGTGAACCAACCAACCAATGGGTTAACTAGTTGGTTAATGGTTAATAAAGCTGGGGATAATAACCAACTATAGTAGTGGATATACCAGCTATATATGGCGAGCTGGGTCAAGCAGTGAACCAACCCATAATGGTGGTTAATAACCAACAAACTATAAGGAAAACGAGATGGCTAATGATAGGGGAACCAGGGGTACGGGGTGAACTGACCCACAGCCATATCACCACTAGTTAGGTGCCACTTGTAAACTCGATATATGTACCTAACTAACGCCACGACTTCTGCCCAGGAGTTTAAGATAAACGCTACCACCACTTACGGCAGTTCCAGCAACACCATGAACCACTTCCACTGGGATCATCGCCATGCCTGAGACAGCTCCTGGAAGAAGACCCATTCGTCAGGTTTCTCGGGCAGATAGGCTGAACTCCCATGGAGTCGGGCCTGCCGTGAGACCGCACCATCAACTTATTCAGCAGCGAACTACAGCTGGTGAAAATGATGCGAATGGTCAACAGATACCTTGCAATGACGGGAATTTTAGCAACAATGATGATGATGACCCGATGTTGACTGCTGGTCTGGCTCCCTTGCACCAGGAGTTTTTGGACCAATTGATCTTCATTGGAAACTGCGCTGAGAAGTGCAGCGACTCTAGGAACTCTAACAACTGTCTCGACTCACCTCTCCCTGTTTCTCCAGGGTCTCAGGTAATCTGAAAGGACAGGTAGGACAGCTAGAGAGAGGTCATGGTTGGTTTTCAAAACCATCAGTTTCCAGTCCCCTCAAGAGGAGTCACATGAAAGTTGCATACAAATACCATAACTTTCTGTGTTACCATCGGTAGTGGCTATGATATCGCGTAATGGCTTGAGAAAGCTGATCTTTGCGGGTCCGCCAGAAGCCAATAATTTTGGATAATGATTTTCTGGTACTGAAATGAAACCTCTATCAATCACTTAAATTGATGATGAGAAGGAGGAGGGCGATGGTGATGGTGATGGTGATGATGATGATGATGATGATGATGATGATGATGATGATGATGATAGTACTGATGATGATGATAGTACTGATGATGATGATAGTACTGATGATGATGATAGTACTGATGATGATGATGATGATGATGATGATGATGAATGCGCCAAGAACTGGGATAGCCATGAAGCAATTGGAAAATCATTTTGAAACAAGCGCAGTATTTGAGGTAGCATGATACGTGGGATGCCCTGCCCATGTACACCGGCATACATACAACGTATCTATGTATATATGTATATAAGTATATATATATATTTAAATGTATACACCCTATGTAGATGATTGTCAAATCATCGCAGCCATCATCATCACCATCATCATCACTACGATCTGTCATCTATCATCTATCATCTATCATCTACCATCAATAATCGTCATCATTATCATCTATCATCTATGATCAATCATCAATCATCGTCATCATCAGTATCATCATCCTCGTGGTCGTCAACATCCACATCATCGGCATTACCTAAAGCAATAGGGACGATGATGTGATATAACCAGCAATAACATCTGTAATTACTTTATATGACTCCACATCGTTGCAACAATCAAAATCCCTCCTCGCATATTCGCAAACAAGCCAGGGCCCAAGCAGCAGAACAGGCCAACAGGCAGCCGTGTGAGCCAGTAGTGCACTAATCATAAAATCCCTACCCCTTGGTAAACCAAACTGGAAGTCAAACATCACTACATTTTGATAAGTAAACCATCTAAAACTGGTGGATTTCCCATCCAACCAGTTAGCTTACCAGAATGTAGCCATCAAAAACCACTATTGTTGGTGATTCTTGGCCCTACTACTAAGTATTCATTATCACGATTACTCAGAATTTTCCTTATCAAAAAACTGGTTGTGCTTATAGCTCCTATGAAAAATATGAGTCAACCAACCATTTGACAATAATTAGTGGGGAAAATAAAAAATGTGTAAAACAACCAACCAGAAAAAATGTGCAAAACAACCAACCAGATCATCATTTATCAAATGGTTGGCCAACATGGGCTCCCGCGAGCCAAGCGGAGGCCTCCACCTTGCCATTTTGGGCTTCGTAGAAGTCCGAGCCTGGTCGCGGCCGGGAGTGGCTTTTACGAAGCCTGGTCGGTTGCCACAAGAGACGATTGCCATCCCTCAGGTTGTGTTGAGTAGTGGCTACTTGAGTGAATAATAAGTCTAGTGGTTGCCACTTAGTGGTTATGTTAGACGTGGTTTACATCCCTCAGGTTGTTTTCTTGAGGCCAAACATTGACTTTGGCGTTCATTGAAAAAATCGGAGATGGATCGGATAAATATTTGAAGCCGCCTGATGGCTCCCAAGCTTGAACTGACCTTTTGTGGATCAATTCTTTGGTTACGGGCTGGCTTGGTTGTTTGATTTCTTGGTAAGTTGTTGCCAGAATGTGGCTATGGATCGGTTCACCCTGTTCCCCTGAGTTACCAAATTAACCATTGTTTTCCAACCATGGTTGTTGGTTATTGTCCTTCATAAAACTGATGCTTAGCTAACGTATCCCTTATGTTTGATGATTCTTATTCCCTGATATTATCCGAATTCACCAGCAAGTTAACCATCATTATTTGGTTAGTTAACTGCTTGACCCAACTAGCCATCTATGACATCGTTCGAAACCAGGAAGTAGAACCACAGCTGCTCCAGCGGCGTCGCGCCTCCTCTCCGTCTCGCGATGTTGGGAAAAATGCCCGCACACAGGACAGCCTGAATTCACAGCAGACCCAGATCTCGTGGAGAGGGAAAAAGTGATGCCATGTCGTGATGCCAAGTGATGCCAAGTGATGCCAAGTGATGCCAAGATGAAGTTGAATTCCTGACTTCTTGTTGTTGGGAGTTCCCCAAACCACCAGTGACTTGGGCTTGTTGAATCCCATGGGGAGTTTTAGATGCCAAGTGATCCTAAGTGATTTCTCGTTTTTGGGAGTTCCCCAAAGTTGTGATGGTTTCATTCTGAAACATTCACCTGCCGAACTTCGAACTTAGTCCTACTCTGCTATTCATGCTGTGTTGATATGATTTATGATTTACAATGGAAACTCCTGGAGCCTGACCCTCTCAAAAAAGGGTTGGTTGATCAGTGCCCCCGTTTGCATTTGGGTTCTGCTTTTCGTTTTCAGGAGGATCTCAGACTGCCAACAAAGCGAAACTCCACCTGCTCAGCCATCCCCAGGAACGCTACACGCATCGCCGTGGCGAATTATCATGCATCAGAGAAAGTTATGACCATAACTATATCTACCATCACTACTAGACCCTAGTTACTACAGCTGGTCACCCTAGTTACCAGATGACTATGGGTCATAACTAGATAGCTATGTATATTACTAGCCATATCCACCATCATTGGGAGCCCTGATGCTAGTAGACGTCACTACCGCCCGTTACCTCGACCGCTTCAAACAGCAACTGTAGCGCGCTCTTTGTGAGTTCAACATGGCAGCATGGCGCTTGCGGGAACTAGGAGTTTCACCAGTTGATTGTTGGCGCACTGTTAACAATCACCAGGCACTATTAACCATCATGAATGGTCAATAATGGTGAACAATAATGGTTCTAGTGCTTAATGACTAAGTCATTGATAGTGCTTAAATTAAGCGTGACTATTCTTCATCATTAACCAGCGACCATCGGTGATCTTTTTGCCCTGACTATTCTGCCTTATGAAGGAGGCCCTGCGGTGTGCCAACGACCGTCTACGATGTAAGCATCGACACTATCAAGCCGTTGGTCATGTCACCAGGTGACAGGCTGATCACTTTCGTGGCCGGTATTTGCACCAAGACTCGTTAAACCGCTTGCGGCTAATAGACCGCTGAATACGAATGGTTGACAACTAGTCTTACAAGCCAGTAATTAATAAACCACTCGTTAATAGTCAGCTGTTAGTAAACCACTCGTTCTTCCAGCTTCGGCATCCGCTGATGACCTATCCAGTCACTAAGCGCTAACCGCGCCACCAGGCAACTGTCAGCAGCTGGAAGTTGCCACGATGACGGTTTGCAAAGGAATCGGTCTTGTTCTCTTGACACCTGAAAGATCCCCCAACGCGAGCAGAGGGTGGCTGCTGGATTTTCTCGGCGTTTCCGATTCGTCATTCGCCAATACTCAAATACTCATATAGCCAATTGTCCTAAGATACATGAGACGTACATGAGACAGTGTTCGTCTCTTTGACATGGATCGTCAATATCATACATCTATATATATATATATGTGTGTATATATTTTTTTCTCATCTCATTGGTCATAATTACAATCTCATTGATCCAAACAATTTCCAATAAATCAGGGAACAGAAGCCTCAATATTAACCAATCATATGCACTTTGACGGCTAGTTCTTCTGAATGAATCAGCCCATCATCGTGACTGGATGACCTCAGTTGATTTCAAGCCAAGGAGCAACCTACGCATGCTGCGGACCACGTTGCATGGTGGGAATTCCGTTGCTTTGGCGTTGAGGTTTATGCTTCCAGATATTCCATGAAGCCCGACAAATCTTGGAGATCTACAAAGCGCCAGCAACAATTCGAACCAGCTGTTACGCGGATTTAGCAACTCAAATATTTTGCTGGTTCATGAACATATTTTTCCAGCATTTAGAACTATCCAGAGCTTTGTTCGCAAGAACTTTATCATCAACTATCCTTTGCTGAACCATTGCTTCATCATGTGTAAATCAACTAGTCATTGGATGAACCTGGACTTGCATCTTGAGCATGAGTTAACAAACGATCTATCCGCCACCAACGACCATTAGTTGACAATTTAACATTTTCTAATTTCAATCATTCGGGTATGTCATGCAACCATCGAAGTTCGTAGTCATTGCTCAGGGGTAAACAACAGTTTTTCAGGTACACCATTTTTGCATAAACCCGCCTGATTAGAACTATGGTCCACATGTTTAACCACTATCAATAGTGGTTATGAATTGTAGATCATTAACCATCTATCAACCATCATTAACCACCATTAACCATCTATTCACCGCCATTCTTCATTAAATGGTGGAGAATTAATAGAGTGTTAATTAATAGATTGTTAATTCTCCACCAGTGGTTAATGATTAATCTATTAATCAACCGTCATTAACCATCTGGCAGTGGGTCAAAACCCTGTATGTACCCTTGGCTCCCCCATCATTAACCATTGTTTTCCTTATTATTGTTGGTCATTATTCACCATTATTGTTGGTTTATTTTGACCCATAGCCTTCTATCTCCACCAGTCGCGGATCGCTCTAAGGATCAGGGCTCAGTGTAGAGCCGATTCTGTTGATCTCTGATCAGGCGCATCGTCGTCTGTTGCAGCATTTTGGGACGGCGCGCGGGGTCCAAAATCAGCACGGCATCATGGTGCAGCTGGGGTTAGTTCACCATGGTTAGTTACGCCCTGTAAGGTAGCTTGAAAGCCCTAGAAGCCATGGGTAGTGACCACTGACCTTCGCCGTGGGGGTGCACAGTACAAGGAGTAGCCTCCGGTAACCTGGAAGCTAAGCCAATCACCTGTGTTTAGAGTAGTAAACGATTCTAATGGTGGATTTTCCACTTCCAAGTCTGCCAGAGAGTAACAGGCAAATGGTAGATGAAGAACTTATGAAAAATGGTAGTAATAACTATTGACCTGTGACTATCTGGTAATGGTAGATATACCTATAGATGAATGCCGAATTTTTTCGAGGACTGGTAGTTGAATGAACTACCAGCAAACTATACATACAAGGACTGACTACCAGCAAACTATCGATAACCACCTGAAGCTTGACCAGTTTGTCACGTTTAAATGGCAAATCTTTTCAAGGACCAACTACCAGTTGAACGGCAAATCTTAACAAGCTTATAACGGTTTGGAGCCCCAGCATGGTGACGATTAAGGGTTGATGGTTCTTGATAGTTATGAGTCCATGATCAACCATTGTGAATAATTCTGGAACGATTGGTGGCCATAGTCCATCTGGCGGCTTCTCAAAAAAGGGACCCCCGCAAAATCATCCAGTTTATTAATCATTTATAGGGAAAAAAAAGCTCCAACCATAACTTTGGGCTTCTCAATTGCTTGAGAAACCCCCATAGACTCAACTATTGATAGCCAAGGAAATTTCACTGTCAGATGTGGACCATGTCGCGACCTGTCTGCAAGCAGTGAAAGGCTAGACCACTATCAAAAACTAAGGACAATGATTCATGGTGGTCAAAAATGGTAAGTGATGATTGATGATGGTCACTTACTGATTGTTAATTAGTGGTTGATAATGGCCAATGGTGCTTAAGAATGGCTAATGATGGGTAACAAGTGGCTATTGATAGGCTACTGGCTAATGATGTCTGCTATTGGCTAACAATTCTGTCACATGATTCCACCAAAAGAAGGACAACCCTCATATTCACTGGTGATTGACACTAATTTACAACCCATCACACTCGTGGTTGCCCAATCATTTGACACCAAACTGGTGTGATAAAACATTGACGTTGGTATTATGAGGAATCATAGCAAGCGTTTACTTGGCCATCATCAATCATCAATCACCCATCATAGGTGGTGAATCATACGCATCTCAATGCTGTCTAGTTTCAATCAGTATCATAGGTAAATCATTAGTTAATCAATATCATGTATCACCACCATTAGTCAGTTATTAGACTACCGTTTAATCCAATCATTAATGCCAACATCAATGATTGTCATTGACCAAATCATTCATTACTAGATAACCAATCACCAATCATCGATCATCAATCACCAATCCGATTCTGATCAAATTATCTGTTTGGTAAATCGAATCACCAGATAACCAATCATCTGATTTGGTTGATGATAATCAGATATCATTAATAATTAGTTAAATCGTCACTAGTTCATCACTAGATAACCAATAATTGGAAAATGATTCATGAATAGATAACCAATAATTTGCCATTATAAGCATTTACCATTATAACTCATGATTATTAGTCATGATCGGTAAATGGGTAGAATAACCTGGTAACCAATCATCAAGTGATCAAACTCACTAGATAACCAATCATCAACCAATCATCAAGGAATCTCGAAAAATTGTTAGTGAGAGAGTAAACAATCATCAAGTGATCAAACTCACTAGATAACCAATCATCCCAATCATCACGTGATCAATCTAGTTGTATGGATCACCAATCATCAACCATCAATGCTCATGGGTCATTGGTCATTGTGGCCCTCGACTTTGGTTCAGCCCGGCGCCGCTGCGCCCTGGCTGCGCCGCCTGGTTCAGCTGCCAGCGATCGCAGAAGGACTGCCTCAGAGGGGAGGAGTTTACGGAAAAAATGGAGAAAACCCATGGACAAATTAAGAAAATCTATGAACTCCTGAGGAAATCTATGAAATTTGAAGGAAAATCTTCAGAAAAATCGATTCTATTTGATTTAGGATTGCACTCAAATGGAAGAAATAGAAAATTGACCAAACAAACTCTTGAATTCTTGACGTACAATTCTTAAATTGAACCAAACAGAGATTAGTTCAATACTATATTGTATTTCCCAATCATTCCAAACAGGAAAACATGATACATGGATATTAAAATTGATATCAGCATGCATTCTCTGTCTGAAACATGAAGAAACTAAATGTCACGGTCAATAATATTGGTCATTAAGTAATATATCAATATAGACGTGATAGTATACTTCAATGATATAAACTTATCAGCTTATAAGTTTCTTTTTATCATGACCGGTGACTATTTAGCTATGTTGTTCTACTATCATTGTAAGCATCATGAGTCTGCAAGATATGGTCTTGGCAGTGCATAAAATGGTAGTGCAAACTGGAATGATAATACACACCAGTATAACGTCAGAAGCAATATGTATTCATTCGTATTAGATTATCTTGCGTTAACTCATGTTTGTCCTACATTCTGCTACTCTACCCTGCGCAACAGTTATAGTTGTAGTAACAACTTCACATACGTGACACTTGTGGCGATGATACGCCACTGTACGAAAAGGCCAGAGACACTGTTGCGCGCGCAGTGAACCCCACGATGGCGTATCGTGGCACGGCGTAGCGAATGAGGGTCCTTCAATGGGAACCGCAAAAAATGGATGGTTTATTGGCATTATTAGGAATTAGCAATTTTCAAATATCATTCATCAGGATTAATCCTATTATTTCCAACAATTGATACGGTTTATTGCTTAATTACCAAAAATGATTCAACTCTTGGATGATTTGGGGACCCATTTTGAGAAACCCCCAGATTGTTACAAAGATGTTACAAGCCATGCCTGTACTCTGGTTTCCATACCGAATGATCAGATTGTTCCGGAGGACTGAGGGGTGAAACCATGACTGCAGTTCTGCCGTCTTTTGTCTCGAGCCATGGCCGACACAAAATACCCAAGTGCTTCAGACCATGTGAGAAGAGCAAGACTCAGTGCTGAGCGGAGACATCCGTTAGTCGTGAAATGTTGTGAGATGTCGCGAGATTCTCCATGAATTGGGTGCCTCCAAAAGTGTGATGGGGCGCATGTGCCAAAACACCATCGCTGGATTCGTCCGAATATCACTGTTTGAGGAGAACATGTCCAGGGTCCATGCTGATCCCATTTAGCAAGCGGTTAGTTCCCATGCGTAGCTCCCCCATTTCGAACTCGTAGCTAAAGAAATGGTAGTTCCGAACTATTCCCAGCCAGTTACCTGCCGCGGGATGATCCAAGTACTGCGATCCAGCTGCTGATTGTTGGCGTCAGTGTATCCTGTGACGGCATTCAATAGGCATCCATGGTCC
The DNA here is from genome assembly GCA_009767595.1 of Symbiodinium kawagutii. NCBI lineage: Eukaryota > Dinophyceae > Suessiales > Symbiodiniaceae > Symbiodinium > Symbiodinium kawagutii. The sequence continues at coordinate 294,302 of VSDK01016794.1, forward strand.
TTGGCCGATGCGGAAGGCGAAAACCGCCATGAAATCAACTCAAATCACCTACCCTCAAAATTGATGCGGAATTCCCTTCTTGCTGTTTTACAATGGTCATAGTCGTGGCGTTGAATGATGGTCATCAACAATTCTTCATGGTGTCATTCATTATGGTAGCCATTCCTTTGATGTAATTCATGATTGTGTTGAAGTTTGATTAAGACTAATCGCCAACAATCACGGGAGATCCAGCTGTTAATGAACGCCATGAATGATGGACCACTCACATGGCTACCATGATATAGTAATTACCCACCGTAGATTCGCCGAGCAACGAGCAACGAGGCCAGCCATGGCTGCAGCAGTAACAGCTCTCCGACCCACCGTTGCGGTTGGTTGGTCCCCGCACGGAGTTGTGTGGCTTCGCTAGGTCTCGCTTCAACTTCTGGGCCTGGACAGCATGCTGAGTGCCATTGGTTTCAGTAATAGAGTAATGACCTGGTTGAGTTGTGGGTTTGATTAGAAATTACTGGGATAGTTAGAAACCAGGTTATAGCAGTAGCGTAATTGAGTAGTAACCAGAACTAGTCCTATAGTTGTGGGTTAATTATACTGAAACCTTTACGTTTCTTAGAAATGATGAACATTTGTTACTACTTTGCACTCTAGTGCTGAAACCTAGTCTTACTGATGCGTTCATGTTACCCTTAGTTTACCAGGTTTTATGTGAACTAGAATCCAGTAATTCGTAGTTCAATGCGATCTACCAACATAAACTGAGTGAGTGAATTACTGAAGTACCAAAATATGTTATGATTACTGGTACCATAGTAATGACCTGGCAATAGTAATGGCACCAATCGCTGGTGCTGGTGCTACCACTAATGCTATTACTAATGATAGCGCCATGATAACAACATGATGACTATCCCTGGTTCATAATGCCGATGCTGCCAATGGCTGGTCAATATCTGTGGCTGGTCAGTAGGGATTCTCCATAGTTTGTGATGACGCAACACGCGTTGGCAAGGCGAGCCATAGAAACGACGATAATTAGCAGAAAGTGTGATGATGACTGGACAATCGGAATAAGCAGCAATGATCCACAAGAATTCGTGGATGAAACCAACCGTCAATGCCTAAGAACAAGGCTATAGTAATAGGGGACACGCTTGCAATTTTGACTGACTAATTGGAAACGATTCCCGAAAACTATGGACTACCATGATCAACAAAATGCATCAAGATGGCATAGCAAGGTTTAGAACGACTACCACCAACCGACCAAGGGTTCTGACTCAACAATCTCAGGATAGTTTGTGACATGGCACGGTTGCCTTGAAGATTCACAACCTGCATACATTAAAAAATTTGCGTGTGGTTTAAGAACCGCCACTTGGCCGAGGATTTGAGCAAAGTTTCCATGTCACGCCATAGCAAGATGTTTATAAATACTGGGAGCTTTCGGAAATGAACTCACGTAAATGGATTTTGCCTGGAGCCACTTCAAGGAAATCTGAATCCGGTTGCACTACGTGTTTCATGTGTGCATAGCTGCTTTGTAAACACATTTATGCACATGTGTATGTATACGTATATATATATATACCAATTCACTTGCACTTGAATGATGCATACATGCGCGCATATAGATATATATATATATATATATACATACATACCTACATACATACACCCATTCACTCCCACCTGCGTGATATACAAGAAACACAATGTGTATATAAATCCATTTTTACCTACCCGCTGTTTGACGCGTTTTCTCGCTTTGTCTTGGAAAATATTCTTGGATCCAAAAGCTCTGGGTTGCGTCTTGGGAGGGTGAGAGGGACCCAGGAACCATTTGTAAACGTTTGCAAATGGTTCCTGATCAAACTCCTTGATCCAAGATCCAGAATTCTGGAAAAACTTTGTTGTTGGACCCTCAAAAGGAAGGAAGCATCCATCTTTTGGAGGAGGCCATCATCAAACACTCCGGGCTTAAACTTAGTGATCGGCTCCGCTTTGAAGAAATCCAAATGTTTCGCCGTCACGATGCTGGGAACAATATCTGAACGCGCGGCCGCCTCAATCTCAAAGCGCGACTGGGCAAAGAGCGCCGTCTTGGAAACTAAAGATTTGCCTGCCCGTGTCTTCCCGATCCAAGTGATGTCATGTTGACGCATGGTAGGCAACATCTTGATCAAGATATCATGCAGGAACCATGGCACGAAGGACTTCAGAGTGAACGCCCAATACTCCAAGGTCTTGGCGTTCTGTCTTCCTCTGTAGTAGCTGTTTAGGGTTTCTCGTACTTTTCCTTCCTTCCAACCTCAAGCTCCTCACCGGGCATCTGGACTTGTTCGTCTGCCCATTCCACAAATTGGTTGCGATTACCGGAACGGGGCCCAAAGTCACGGATGAACTTGTACCTCTTCCCATCCACTCTAATCCATAATCCAGGGTGACTTTCTTTTTAGACTTAGAGGAGATGGACCAAATGCGAACCATGCCACCCATCTGTCCAACATGTGGCTGAACGCCATCAAGCCATTCCGTGGCTGGCACCCCCAGTCCAACTTCAAAGGACAACCTTGGCAGAAAGACACGCAATCCTTAGACCACAATTTGTTTCTGTGAAGGTAGATGTGCTTCACAGTGTTGACATACTTGCCACCTTGATCAAGTGGAATGGCAGATTGGATGGCAATGATCTGCATGCTGTAAAGGACATCTGGCTCAGACTTCAAGCAAAACAGCGGCGGTAGTTCTGAATACATGGCCTGCACACACAGTCGGTAGATGGTGTTGTCCCATAATGTTCGTGGAGTCCAAGGAGACATTGAGGTTCACATCTGCGAGTTGTTCTACCTTGCCAGTGTCAAACGTGTCCCTTAGAGGCAAATCGCCCACATTGATATCTTTTACTGCACGCTCCGACTTCAGCGGCTTACTCAATGGTCCATCGAGCTTCAGGCCATTCACGTGGACCACAACCTCATCGAAAGCAATGGCGCCATCATTGTCGCCGTTCTCGCAATTGAAGCTATCCACAAGAGCCGCGCTCATATCTGCCATGAAAGCTAGAGAAGCAACGCAGCGCAGAGAGCTATAGAGCAGGCTGCAATGAAGATGAATCGAATATTAGAACACGCTCCAGTCCCAAGGCGATGATGGCTTTAGAACCAACGTGTTTCATGGCTTCACCATAGTTGCGACTCCAATACCAATAAATAATCGCTTCAATACCAATAGTCAGCGGCTCCCCAACCATCCCCGTCCGCTACCAAGTGAACTCTCCACTACCAAGCCCTGGAAGAACACGAATTTCGCGGGCTTACAAATTACAAACATTTGCGAACGAGACCCTCCCGGGATCCTGTCGCTTCAGACCCATAATTGGCATAGCGATGGTTACATGGGTAAACACAAGCCAAAAATGATTACCCCCCTCAAAAAAAGCAGATATAAATTTTGCGCGCACAATTGAACACCAGTGAGACTGCCGCCAGAATGCGGGGCTGAGCTGTTGGAAATGGCTAGTGCCTTAGGACTTGTAGAGCCGATAGAAGTTCGAAGATCCGAAGCTTTTGAATTCCTCGACGTCCGTGCTGTCGTTGCACCTCTCCCTCTTCTGATCCGCATCAGTTGCGCTCCTGCTGGTACTCCAACATGGCCACGATGCCCTGGTGCTGGCCGACCTTGGCCAGGAGCCTGGGCTGCCAGGAGCTGTTCATACCGCTTGCCACTTGTTGAACTTAGCTGCGCAATGCCAATGCTTTGTGCGGGCAGGCGTCTCAGCTTTTTTGTCCAGTCCGTCGGCGTTGGCACCGAGCAGCTTCTTCACGGCTACCTACCGAAGAGAAAGAGCAGCGAACGTCGTCGATGTCTCACTCCGAGTCCTGGTCCTCGGCCAGGGCAGCTCGCAGAGCAATGTTCTCCACGTTCAAATCTTCGCAGAGGCTTTTCAATTCCTCCGACTCTTTTTCAATCTGTTGATGACATCTCTGCTATATTATTTTTTTGAGATTTTGTTGTTGTTCAGTTGTTTGGTTTTAAGTTGTTTGATATTTTGGCTTACTTCCCAAAGTGCATTTTTTCCGGCCGAAATTCGGCCTGGCCGGATGAATGTATGTTTTTTTTGCACAGAAATGAACAGATTCATCATCTGGAGGCAGAAACACATTTTATAAATAGATATAAATGCTATTTAATACTGGATATAAGATTTTGCATAAACACTATATTTTATTTTGCATGGATTTATGCTACAGTCAAATGATAGAATAACATCCGCCTGGTCAGCACCCTTATTCCCCACCTGTCAGGTGAGGGTTGTTAGATTTTATCAGAGTTGACTGCTCCTCCTCCTTGTCCTCCTCCTCCTCCTCCTTCTCCTCCTCCTCCTCCACGACCAATTTCTCCTTCTCCTCCTCCTCCTCCTCCACGACCAAGCGCGACTAGTGGTTGCTGCCGGACCTCAACCACGATCATGTATGCCTGCTGGTGGCTGCCGGACCTCAACCACGACCATGCGCGGCCAGTGGTTGCTGCCGGACCTCAACCGCGACCAAGCGCGACCAGTGGTGGCTGCCGGACCTCAACC
>VSDK01016794.1:299750-342492 GCA_009767595.1 Symbiodinium kawagutii
ATGTCAGAAGAGATGTCAGAAAGAATGTCAGAAGAGATGTCAGAACGAATGTCAAAAGATATGCCAGAAAGAATGTCAGAAGATATGTCAGAAAGAATGTCAGAGAGAATATCAGAAGATATGTCAGAGAGAATGTCAGAAGAGATGTCAGAAAAAATGTCAAAAGATATGCCAGACAGAATTTCAGATAGAATGTCAAAAGATATGTCAGAAAGAATGTCAGAAGATATGTCAGAGAGAATGTCAGAAGATATGTCAGAAAGAATGTCAGAAGAGATGTCAGAAAGAATGTCAGAGAGAATGCCAGAAGATATGTCAGAAAGAATGTCAGAAGAGATGTCAGAAAGAATGTCAGAAGACATGCCAGAAAGAATGTCAGAAGAGATGTCAGAAAGAATGTCAGAAGATATGTCAGAAGATATGTCAGAATATATGTCAGAGAGATTGTCAAAAGATATGTCAGAAAGAATGTCAGAAAGAATGTCAGAAAGCATGTCAAAAGACATGTCAGAAAGAATGTCAGAAGAGATGTCAGGAAGAATGTCAGAGAGAATGTCAGAAGATATGTCAGAGAGAATGTCAAAAGATATGTCAGAAAGAATGTCAGAAGAGATGTCAGAGAGAATGTCAGAAGATATGTCAGAAGATTTGTCAGAATATATGTCAGAGAGAATGTCAAAAGATCTGTCAGAAAGAATGCCAGAAGACATGTCAGAGAGAATATCAGAGAGATTGGCAGAAGATATGTCAGAAAGAATGTCAAAAGATATGTCAGAAAGAATGTCAGGAGAGATGTCAGAGAGAATGCCAAAAGATTTGCCAGAAAGAATGTCCGAGTAGAAAGTTGTCAGAAAGAACGTCAGAAGATGTGCCAGAAAGGATGTCAGAAAGAATGTCAAAAGGTATGCCAGAGAGAATGGCAGAAGATTTGCCAGAAAGAATGTCAGAAGGTATGTCGGAGAGAATGTCAGACAAAAGTGGAGTCAACAAGCGGTGATGACATGACATGGTGGGGATCACTCGAAGTAAAGTAATTTGATATATAGAGTTGCGGGTCTTGGCGGGGCGCTGACCATACATATGTGTATGTGTATATATATATATATATATTTATTTATTTATTTACATGTATATATTTGCATTTATATCTATAATTATATTTGAATTTATATTTATATTTATATCTATATTCATATTCATATTTATACCTATATCTATATCTATATTCATATTCATATTCATATGTATATTCATATTTATATCTATACTTATATTTAGATTCATATTCATATTTATATCTATGTGTATATATACACACACGTTATACTATGCATGCATGCATGCATGCCCTTAAGGATCATATCTTGAGAAGTTCAACAGCCAGCCTCTTCTCGATCCATTCCAGCTGTCTTCCAAGGCTCTCGAAAGAAGCCTGTGATGGGCAAAATCCGACATATCCGGGATAGAAGGAACATGTGTATATATATATATATATATGATATAGATGTATATATTCAAACGCGCCAAACCCATATATATATATATGTATATATATATGTATATATGCCGCCAGTGTTTGATATTCCCTCATGATGGGTGATGATAGGGGATAACAGCGAACAAATAGTCAACAATTCCTTGGATAAGTGCATGTTACTGGTTGGTAGCCATTAGATTCCACAGTGCTTAATGGTGTTTAACCATGTGGAATAAAAACCAATAGCAACCAAGAACTAGTTGGATTTGTGGCTTCATGAGACATCTGCAAACAGAGGATGGTATGAGCATATCTACCATAAACCATCTTGTTATCCAAGTCACATACTTTCATACTTGTAATCTATCTCTCCATCGATCCATCGATCCATCTACATATGGTCGTTTCTCAAATCAGGATACCCCCAATTATCATCCAGTTGATGAATCATTAGCAATAAATCACCTATTTGGGATAATTACTAAAGATCCATCTATTTTGGGACAGTTACCCTGGTTGGTGGTTGAACCACCCCTATGAAAAATATTAGTCGACCAACCATTTGTTAATGATTACGTTTGGGAAAATAAAAAATGCCAATCAAACCACCAGCCAGATAGTTGTTTAACCATCATAGTTGATTATTATCCCCTATTATTAACCACTATTAATGGCCATAAAGCCCTATAAAACCACCAACCACTTACCACATGTGGATCCACAAATGATTCCACGTGATCCATCCGATGGCCTCCAGCTGCGGCCACCACACAGAGCCTCGGCGAAAAAACCACACCACCCGCGGTGGTAAGCGGGCCCTACCAGGGCTCAATACTAGGAATACTGGGCTTAATGCTGGTGGATCCTGGTTTTTTCCACCAATGCTGGTGGATACTGGGAATACTAAGGGCGCCTCATGCTGGTGGATACTGGGAACACCGCCTAGAAAAAACCGGCCATTTACAAGACAATTGGGTGGTAGTGGAGAAACTCAGGGGATTAACGACTGATGATACTCCCTAGCCTTGGTGGTTGATGAATGACCCACAATCCCCCAATAGGCTCCAGCGGTTCAAGTTCCCTGTGGTTGATGATGTCCGTGTGACGCGTGGTGCTAATTCTGCTGGCTATGATATCATTGAAAAATGCGGGAAAGAGCTGTAGGTTCATCAACTTCTGAGTGCATTATGACCCATCTTTTAGAACACAATAACTGCTGTTTGAAATACTCACCCATCATTTCGTTGGGCGTATACCTATATGGCTTTAAGAATATGGCTATCCATACCCACGTACACCCATCAACAACCACCGGGGCCGAATGGTTGGCGCTGATCTTTTTGGTGGTCATCTTCCCCCCCTTCTTAGTGACCATGACTACGCAATGCTACGCATGATCAATCATTATCTCCAATTCCAATCAATCATATCAATCTTATTAATCGTTGCGAACAACTATCAATTATCAACCATTGTCAATCATTACATCATCGATTGTTGCCCATCAGTGAATACTATGAAGAATGAAGGAAATAAGTAGCAATTGTTAACCAACATGGAAGAACCATAAACCAAAATCACGCATCATTGAACATCACTGGCACCACTGTTAACTATTGACAGTCAATGACAATCCATTAACCATCAGTGTTCTTAAGCCTTAAGCACTACGTGCCAGAAAACCGGTAAACCATCATCCATTATCCAACTTTCCAGCAACCATTAACCATGCATTAACCATCAGCTACCAACATCTGTCAGCCTTGAACCACCCGCCATCCAACCTTAAACCAACCCTTCCGCCAAACCAACGGCTGCGGCCCGACGCATCATCGAGGCAACCCAGGAGAATCGCCTCGGAGATCCAAGTTGGAAAGCAGCGAAAAAAACAGGCGCAACGCTTGGTCGTTGAAACAAGTTCTTGCTATGGTCGAATCAAGTGGTGGTTCATAACTATTAGCACGAAGCAGTGTATTATCATCCATTAACTTGGCACGAAGCTCGGGTATCATTAGATTCGACCATTTCAGGTCGTAATTCCTGATAATAAAACATGATGTTCATAACTATTAGGAAACCGGAATGACCATAACAATACCTGAGCTTCGTGCCAGGTGAATGGTAAAAAAATCCGGTACCACAAAGCAGGAAGTAGGGAAAAGGAACCTTGCGCCAACCAAAAAACATAGAGTGATGATAAAACAAGGATGATCGGTTTGATCAACTGATCAATATAACAAGCTCACTTCACTCGTATCTCAACAAATGGCTCTATTTGGGATCAATGGCTGTACCCCTTGTCTTTGGTGTCTTGATGGGGCGAGACCAACCCGACATGGAAGAGCCCGTGAGAACAGGCTACCGGGTAGAACCAGCCGTCGCCCTTAACCCTTCAGCGACCAAAAAAACCGCGTCTTGCACTCTCAGCGGCCCATAGCACGGTCTTCGCGAGCCGAGGTGGCAATGGAGACTTCCTCGGCGAAGCAGCGTGGTTTCGTGAAAGGTTCAGTGTAGTTGGACATGAAGCAACAGATAATGGTTTCTATAATGGATTAACCATTCCTATAGATCATGGTTGATTAATCATTGTAGTTGATTTTCCATTGTTTAAGCATGTCATAGTTGTGTTTGCATTGAGGAACTATTATCTGTTGATTACCCATTACAGTTGGTTCCTAAACTTTGATTCACTATCATTAACCTCTATTGGCCATGACTAACCAGGTATCAATCAATGCGGAATGGACATGAGTTCACAAGTCCAAAACCACCAGGCAAATATTCAGCAAATTGAGAACTCACCAAATCGCTGCTGCAGCTATCGCATGAGTTTATTCCGGATTCCACTATGATTTGCAAATCCATCATGACGGTGGAATCCTAATCAGATTGCGATATCTCGACATGCTAAGGGATAGGCTTCAAAATGGGGGTTCGTCCACGGAGTGCGGCCAAAATTGGCAACCCAAGCTCAACGTGATCATTGAATGGTGGAGATGCCACCATTTACGGCATCAAAGAACCATCCAATTTGGTCAAGCATGTGATCTCGGGATCATCTCCGAGCTGCATGCTTTGACCCCTCACCGTGGGCGGCCCATGGGCTGATGGGATAGGTCAGAGAATTCCTGGCGACGTCGAGGTATCACCAAGCCCCCCTCGCCACCCTTCACCGCTGGTGCTGGTTGGTATTCCTACCATGGACTCAAAGATCCAAATCGTGAAAAGGAAAAAGAAACACCCAGATTGCTTAGCCGTCATTATTGCCAAGCATGAATTGCCATTCTTGACTATCTAGAAAAAAATGATCACTGATATCGCAAGTATAGGGGGTATGATTCATACATGATCAATCATTATGCATTATTAGCTGTCATTAAACATTAGTAATTCACCATTACCATCAAAACAACTATTGCGAACCATCATGAACACTCAGTCATCGTTAATCTCATTAGTCATCATTGCTCATATCTTTGTTAAGCCTCATCAGTCGTCATGAAGCATTGTCAATCAATTGTCATTAAACATCACCATTAACCATTATTTATCATATACCATTCCTCTTCGGTATCATCTGTCGAGTTCCTCCAGTGCTGCAAGCCGTTTCAACTCCAAGCCACGTGAGGTGTTCACCCAAAGCAGTGAGTTGCTCTCCCTTTGGCAGCGCGTTGCAGCGTGGTTGGGGTAGGAATTAATCATGGCGAATGATGGTGAATAATGGATAATACTAATGGCTTATTAATGGGCAATAAGTGGAAATACCGATTATCGTAATGCCATATAATCACTGGCGATCTGGGTTCATGATCATCATTGATTATATAATCATGGCCAACAAGTAACATCAATAATAATCAACAATGAAGAAAAACAATAATGGTCAATGATGCTGAACAATGTTTGCATCTTGATTATGTGTCCATCTTTGAATGCAAAATTGTTCCATTTCTGGCTCCATTCTTAAAGCTCGCCATGCAGCAATTTGAGCAACCATAAGTTGAAAGCTTGATAGTGATGGATTCATGATAAGAAGCTGGTTCATCATGGGCTGCAATGGTTGATCAACCATCAACAATGGCAAATGAAAACGTTGATGATCAATCATGGTGGGACATTTTCCGAATGCGTTCATGGGACATCGACTGAAAGAAACAGAACCCCACTGGGACATCGCTTGTTATCTAAGCTAACTGGGAACCGCTCAATCTGGAAGTGACACCGGTTGCGAAAGCTTCACAGCAGATGAACCTATGAAAGTTCCACGGAAAGTCGTCACCCTACCTCACCATGATCATTCTCCAGTGGACTCACAGCAAAAAAATCAGCGAAAATTCGATCACTGGTTATCATTCAACTGCTGATTCACCAGAAGCTTAGCATCCCAGCTGTGATTCTGAGTTTTCATCAGCTTGTCAGCTTGCATACGCTCCTGATTGCCTAATTAATGGTAGATCCCTAGTCATAAACCCTCCTATGTAGCAAATCACAAGCATTTATGGAGGCTTCTCAAAATCGGTGTCCCCTCAAGTGATGGATGGTTTGTTCCCACAATGGTAACTGGATGATTTGGGGCGAACCCCCAGCAGAAACCCCCATTTATCACAGTGGGTCAAAACCCTGTACCCCGCCCCCCTGTTTTCCCCATAAAAATGGTCTCATTTCCCCATAAAACTCTGGGTTTCCCTCATAACCCACGTTATCGCCCATGAACATTGTTTTCCCTATGAAATTGTTGGTCATTAGCCCCCCTTAATTGGCTGGTCCATATTGGCTACGGGTCAAAACCCTTAGTCCCCCTGGTTCCCCTGTCATTAACCAGGCTGTTTTCCTTATTGTTGGTTGGTCATTATCCCTCATTATTGTTGGTTAAGAGCTTGACCCAGCTCGCCATATTGACCCATAGCTTTGTCATGAGCAACGGATGGTACTACGGACCAACGCTCGTTGATCACGCGCGCTGCGCCTTGGTCAGAGCTCCCAGTTCCACTAAGAGCCTGGGCCGGTGGGGCGAGGCGGCGGCGTGAGCCACCGATCATGGCTGAAGCCATGCTGCAAGATGGATGAATGATGAATGATGACACATGGTTAATGATACATGGTTAATGATACATGGTTAATGAGACATGGTTAATGAGACATGGTTAATGATACATGGTTAATGATTGATGAATGATGAATGATAATGGAGAATGATGATGATCATAATATATTATCAATGGTTCATGATTTAATGATGATACATGGTTAATGATCAGTGATGATGAATAATGGATGATCAAATTATGACTGATTTAAGTATGATGAATTGTGAAACATGGTGAAGCTAGTGATGATTCATGATAATGATTCATGATGATTCGTGATGGCTGATGATGAATGATGATACATGCCGATTCATGGTGGTTGGTGATGGTCGATGATATGATTCATGATCATCAATGATGCTTGATGATGATTAGTGATGATGAGAATGGTGGTTAAAGATGGTTCATGCTGGTTTTCGGTGCTTTATCATGGTTCATAGTGGTCAATAATGGTTGATATCAAAAATGGCTCATGGATGTTCATGGTTTATCCCTTTATCATGAACATCCAAAATTTCAGATCAAGTGGGACCAACAAATTCCACTGGAAGACATCATTCACCAGGTGGCCGTGTGCTTCCACCAATAAACTGCCGTTCCCCGCAGAAACTGTCACAGGCCGATTTCTCTGAGACACATCCATGCAAATCGTTGACCCATGCACTCTGGGTGATGATTTGATGACCTGCAGAAAGGAAGCGACTATGAACGACAATCATACCATCACTAAAGTAGCTGATCTTGTTACTTAACATTGTGAATGGGGTTGGCTACTCTCTTGCAACTGACCAGGAAGTGGAAAACCCACATAGAAATAACATGAAAAAGCTGTTTTCCCTAGAACAAGATTGTGCTTTTTAGCTTCCAGCTTAGTTTACCAGAGAGTAATCACTTATTCGTAGTAGTAATGCACATGTTAGGGAAGAAACAAGTTCCCGGCGAAAGAAATCGCCAAATCTCTGGCCTAGACTTGATCCTTGGTCAAGTATGGTTGACAACCCTGGAACACAGCCAAGAAAGATGTTTCAACTAGCTACGCAAAGTCAGCAACGTGATGCGGCGATGCTCATTGGTAATATCCCTGCTATGGTTGGTTAGAACCAATGATTATAACCATGATTGGCCACTATTGTGAACCATTATTCTCATCAATCATTATAACATAAGTTAATTATGGATTATAACCCACATGGGGATTTCTCAAAATAGGGGCTCCCCAAATCTTCGAATTCTGAATTATCATTAGTAATAAACCATCAACGTTGGGGGTCACCTATTTTGGGAAACCACCACATCACCACTGCCATGGTCAAAATCCCTACGGCCCTGGTTGGTTGCAGCGCTGTAGCGATCAACCATCAGCCACCCAACCAGGACACCCCCGAGGACCCAGCTGAATGCTGTTGTCAATGGCCATCTTCTCTGGCGGATCAGGGGCCTATGGAAGGCTGTCCATGCCGGCCATCAATGGAGTTATAATCATGAGCTAGTGTTGGTTATAGTGATGGTTGGTAATTGGATGCTCTACAGTATAAGTATCATAGTAATAAGTTGATAGGTTATGGTGATTGTACGTGACTAATTGTTGATAGTAATGGTCAATGGTTATAATGGTGAAATATTGTTGATACCAATGGTGAAAAAGATGGTTTGTAATCATGGTTTGCTTAATGGAGAACAGTAATGATTAAGAACAAGTCAATAAATCACCATACTTGAGAAACAGTTGCATTAGTCTGCAAACGACCAAGTTCAGACAAAGCCTACAGTTCACTTCCGAGGTCCAAAATCTCTCGTCTCAAAGGCTGTTAGGAACGCCATGTTGCATCCATTTTTTCGGTGGAACTTCCAGGATGGCATCCTTGGATGGTCCATGAAAATCCGAACCAGCCAGCCATCACAGTTCGACCAAAACGCTCGCCCCCTTCCCCGCCTTCAACAAGAAGTCCGAGACCTTCTCGTTGGAACCCATCTGCATGAGCCTTGGCAGCCCAGAATGCTCCCCACTAACATCATCTCCTTGCCGCTTGGTACAACAAGCTGGTTACCTCGTCATCCACTTGGGTGACACCTGCTCAGCAAGTGGAATCATAGCTTGCATTGTTGCGGAGGTCAATCGTGTTGAGTGGCGACCGTTGGTGCTTCGCAACGGGGAGGTGCGGCCAGGATGTGCAAACGGCTTCGCAAGGATTCAATTCTCAGCCGTCCAAAAGAATTGCCGGGAAGTGCGACAGCAGTGGCCCATTTTGGATATTGAAATCATTGGAAATTGTTAGCTAAGTAGGGGGTTCTTGAAATAGGCAACACCAAAAAATGGTTGCTTTATTACTCTAAATGGTCAATATGGATGGGGGTACCCCTATTTTAAGAAACCACCAAGTGTGCTCTTGATCAATAATGGGTGATGATAGCTAGTGTTGATAATGGTGAATACGGCTCCCAACTTCCAAGCGACCCTAACCGGTCACACGGCTAGATGCTCAAGGCACACCGGTCATTTGTCGACTTTGGATATGTAGTGAAAGGGAAATCCGCAAGCCTGTTGGGGGGCCCAAACCATTGACAGTCACTGATGATCATGCCACCTAGTGACTGGTTGGTAACTAAGTTTATAGAATAGTTGTGTCTATGCAGAAGCCCATAAAAGTGGTAGTTGCACCATACAAACGCTGTGCTCAGCAGCATATCTGGGATGATCGTCCATTTCCAAACATTGAAAGACTACTGACTAGAAAGCCGAAACTCATAGGTATGTCTAACGGTCTAACCGTCAGTTACTAACAAACTACTGATTGTTTACGGTGATCAACTATGGTTCACCATCAGTTGAAAACAATGCAGAAGTACCAGTGAACTAATCATCACTCACTACCCAGTTGGTTCATGCAAGGCATCGCTCATCATGATCATTTACCGTCGCGATCCGTCCACGACCCGCCGCGGTTCACCATGATCGACCAACTGAAGAGTGAGCACCATGAGATGCTCTTCATCATTGATCAAACATGAGGAACCTTTTCCAGTGACACTATGAAGCTTCAAACTTTATCAAACAACTTTATCAAACACCAGGAAACAAAAACTGGTGACAAGGAATCTTTCTAGTGACACCATCAAACATGATGAAACTTTAACATCAGGAGCCCATGAATCTCCGCGCAGTCCGCAAGGTTGTCTTCCTATGGAGACTTCTCCTCGGGGGCGGCCTCCCTTCCGTATCGCTACCGAATAACATGAGCTTCGCAGTGAGGGCAGAGTCCTGCGACGCAGTACAACACGCAGATCTACGGTTGATGGGCTTCTGTTATAAATGGTGGCTTTATAGGGTGTTAGAATGGTTAGGAGATAACAAATGGTGGCTTTATAGGGTCTTATAACAATTAAACGCCAACAATAGGGGATAATCGCCAACAATAATCAACAATAGGGGGTGATCACCAACAATAGGGTCTTATAATGGTTAGGAGATAACAAATGGTGGATTTATAGGATAACAATAGGGGATAATCGCCGACAATAATTAACAATAATCAACAATAATGGTGATAATCACCAACAATAATCAACTTATAACAATAGGGGATAATCACCAACAAACTTCTTGTCAAACAACTGCCATATGATACTACATGGGTCTTTCTTCAGCCAGTTTGGGAACGCCCAAGTTATGGTAGGTTTGTTACTACAAATGACTATACAAATGGACGATACTGGGGGAAGCCCTATGACTTGAGAAACCACCACTAGTCAGCACATGGCTTTGTCCAGTTCAACATGGTACCTGCCAACCATCCAAGTTCATAGCCATGATGAGTATTGAAACCTACAGAAACCAACCATCCATGGAGCAGCTGATTTCAAGGACAAGTGTGTGATCATTTTGAATCATTGACCAACATGAGCGATCACTAGTCAACGGTCATTCTTCGCCGTGACGTATCTCCCCATACACTGTGTACGCACTACAGGTACTGGCAGAGACTGTTGGACCTTAGATAGTAGACCAAAATTGAATCATTGCGACCCATCTTCAAAGGGACAGTAGTAGACTCAAACACGAACAAATCACCAAACTGCCAGCTTAGACCCAGATTCTGCTGGTGATTTGCTACTTGGATGATCATGCCAGTTGCAAACCAAGCTTACTAGCCAGTTGCTAAGTGAGATGATCATCAGCTTGAGATTGCGCACGGCGTTTTGCATCTCGCCACGCGTTCCGCTTTCGGTTCGCGGTGCCGACAGGGAGCTGTTCAAAGCGGCGAAATGTGTGAAACACAACGGACGGCGAAATGTAGCTTCAGTGATACGTCGCCGCTGATGGCAATGTAACCACAAATCATGATGAGTGCAGGTTAATAATGATGGTTGATTTTCATATCTAGTAGTAATCTATCATCGTTAGTGATAATCAACAAGTAACATCAAGGAACCATTGTCGCTGATCACGATGGATAATCACAATCCGTCATTGTGAATCTTCAAGCGTTAACCACCAGAATTCGCTTCGGGGGGGCTACTTTGATATATGCTGAAGTCAAGTCTCGTTCCATGAACCTTTTTCCAGAGCAAAAGCTTAGTGCTCTGAGGACAGGTAGAAAGTTGGACTCTCCAATCCGACCAATGATTCCCTGCTTTGCTGGTGCTTGTGCAGTAACAAGTATCAACAGTTGCTAAGCATCATGAACCAGAATTGTGACCAGGAAATGAGTAACGATTCTCTGGCCTAGTAAGGTTTGTCCAAAAATGGCCCACCCCAAGTCACTGGTGTCTTTCCGATTAATACTGGCTATAAACTTGGATGGTTGGTAGTTACCACCATGGCTGTGGACAAGTCCATATAGTTGTTTAAGCTGGCGCCGCCCATAGAGACGCGGTACCGAATAGCTGTTTTTCATGTTCTTATGGTTATCACGTGTTGAGCAAGTCTGGAGATGATATTTGCTTCAGGATGTTGCTGCTACGCGGGGTAGGGGGGTGGGGGTGGGTGGGTGGGCATGTTAACGTTCGCTTGCACTTGCTTCCGGAAGTTGATGTTACGTGCCGCATGCGATGTTACGTCACGCATGCTTCAGGATGTTGCTGCTACGTTAGAGCATGGAACCATGTCAGAGAGAAGCATGAGCTTGAAGCACGGAGGCTTCGCTTGCCCGGAAACAATGTGAAGACTTGCGTCTCTCTGGCCGCTTGGAAGTGGATGCTACGAAGATCAGGATTGCATTATCTATCGAAGACCAATGACTGGTGGCAAGGTCACGTCGCAGCTTGGAGGGCCTCCCACCCACGTGAACAGCTGCCGCCCTACTTGATTAGTGTCTCAGATGCACCTATCGTCCAAAAAAAATTAACAATGAAACCAAACATACACACACACACATGTTGCCAGGAAACAAGCCGTGAGCAGGTCATATGCGTGTGGCCGGCTTTTGTTAGCGCGGGTCTTCTGGCAAAATCCTTCTGATGCCCTTGCCTCACAAATTGTTGTCTCCAGGCTGGGTTGTTAAAAACACTGTGGTTTTAAATTCTGTTCGCTCACAACTTTTCCCTCGGCTGTTGTTTGAGTGACTTTGGAAGTCAGGTTCAAGACCTCCTACAGAGAGTTGCTTGGATGTGGAGGAAGCAGACCTCTTGTCAAATGCACGAGGCCGCAACGCCATCCTGTTTGCAGACGGAAATCGTGCATGGAAACGTGCTGCCTTGGAGGGAGGCATTGAGTTTCACGATGTCAAGCATGCTCTCCTCGAATTTTCCCGCGCAGTTCGCACACGTGCAGGAGGCTTGGTCAAAGCTGGCGCGCAATTGCTTGATAAGCAGCGGAGATCCTTGAAAGAGTACGTGCCAAAGTCTTTGCGCACAAAAGCCAAGGAAGGACATGTGAACCAGAACCTCTGGCAATGGACCTACAGCTGGCAATACAGGTTTAACTTGGGCAAAGACCTTTGGCCAGCTGTGCCCGGAGTCTTGCAAGAGATTCGCCGAGCCTGAATTGAAAAAAGGCCGCGTCTTTACGGGCGGCGTTACCTTGTTTAACCATTGCTGTTGATCATGATCCCCTTTTGTTGAACCATTATGAGCCATTATGAAACAACCCGTGTATTGCCCAAGTATCATTGTGGTTTAACTGCTGGGGCCAAGATTGTTGACCATTATGATTGACCATCACTAGCCACTACCAAACCCTGGGTTCTCAACCATTTCTCAAACTCTTCCATGGCTGCTCGCCAACTCATAATATTTGGGGTCCCCAGGGCCTCTGACGGGTTGAATGATGGTTGAGGTCATCGATGGTGTAACGACGGGTTACCATGTTGAGGATTGCTGATGGATAGGAATCCTTCGTCAGAGCTTCAGAGCGTCCAGTTGCATGTTCTGTGAGTTCAGAGCCGCCCTTTCTTTGAAGGGAGCGGAATTGCGAAAAATGACACGCATATGGATACGCGAAAAATGACACATACAGTAAATTGATATGCCTGTGGACCGTAAACATGTACATAATATGCTATGTCTATATACCCCCTGTAAATGAACGAATTCCTACAACCCATGCTGTCTGTATCTATAGACGTACCCATTGATACAACTACAGATATACCTATAGATATACAGCTAGTCAACTATACATATAACATATACATATATACATATCTTCATATACATTTAATGCGTATCTGTATCCATCTGCACGTGCAAATTTGTGTCAGACTTGAACCTGGATCCTTGGTAGCAACTCTGGCTGATGGGGTAAAGTCTATAGTTGGAGAAGGGTATCAATAGTGGTGGCTTCTAGTGGTTTATATGGTGTTGCTTAAGTCTAGTGGATCATAATGGCTTCCTGTGATTTATCAAAGTGTATATACTCAACTTTATTGTTGAACTGCAAGGAAGACACGGCGGTTTATCGATTGTGCTTTGCAGTGGTGTTGAGGGCATAACGATTCAATTACCACTTGTGCTGATGATTGATCATAATCGCATTCAAGGGACAATGAAGGATCGTATAGACAGTGGTATGAAACCTCTTGATTAATGCCAATGGTATATCAACATAGAATTGGCAATCGTATTGAGAATCATAGGACTCTTAGAATTGCGGTGTTTTTGATCATCACCGATATTCATAATAATCATACACAACCTAATCGAAAAAGGCAAGAGCAATCATATATCAATAGTGTCGATTGTCAATGGCGCCATTGATTTGTCTTTATTCATTGTAACTAGTCAATATGTATATATAGATATATACACGTATGTGCACTAATGATCATGGTAATGTTTATTCATCAACAACAGTATCATAATGGGACTATTTATCTTGAAAAGGTATGATAATGGTGCTATTGACACAGAGCAGTGTTGATTAATCATCACTAATAATTCCTGCTGATCTCAATACCGTGCTATGTTCCGGGGCATAATCATTGTAGTATTGCAACATTTATCTAACAGATAAATGTGGCAGACATTAGAGTGAACAATGGAACCTATGGCACCATGAAGAACGTCTGTCCATGACCATTCATAATTAACATCCATTGCTATCACGCAAACCGAACCAAACAAAGATTTTCCCCTGTTGGGGTCATGCTTGTGTCACACAGGTGAAGAAGAACACGAATGAATGGTTGAGAAATCGTCAGAATTAGCGGCTACTCTCTGGCAAATCAACCTGGAAATGGAAAATCCATTATTTAGATAGATGGGTTGCCAATTAAAAAAAAGTGGTTGACTTAGCTTCCAGGTTAGCCAAAGTGTAGGGTAAGGATCAATGACCCTATTCAATCTGATCAAAACAACTCTTGGGGTCTCTGAATCCCTTATGGACGACATAAAACTAGCGCCCGCCCATAAAGATGTCTATGGAGGATTGACTTCATTGAATCATCTGCATTCCAACAAAAGGCAAATAAAAGCAAATGCTCCATACCTTCGAATGCGCGGTGCCTTTTTTAATGAATCTGGATTGGGGAAGGACAAAGGAGACTTGACTTGAAGCAAGCACTGTTTTGAATAAAAACAAGAAAGATGAGGGTTGACTGGTGATCTTCACTCGTCTTTCACATGCACAATGTCTGGCAGCAAACAAACAGGGACAAAAGAAATGTCATCTTGGTGTAAACCCTGCGATTGTACAAAACTCACCGTCATCAGATGTCATCACGGATCATCACGGCCCATAAGTGGGTTCACATTTGGGCCTTCATTTGTCTTGAACCCCATGGCCTTGAACGCTGCAAACACACCTCAATGGATAGTTCTCCGCTTCATGCGCGGTCTGTAGCTGTATCAAAGAGGCGGTCCATGGCCTAATCATCAACTATGAATAACCAGTGCTCCAACATCAGCATCCATAAGAATTAACCATTAGTTAAGTGAACAGTCATGAAGTGAAGCACCATGGAAAACCTTCACCATGAACCGCCCCATCAACCGAGCCCTACTCGCCCTACTCGACATGCAGCACCAACCACCACGAGCCCAGAGATGCCCCCAGCTGAGTAGCAGTTGTCCAGGTTGAACCCCTGGAGGAATTCGGATTTGCAAAGTGCCTGAGCTCGCTCTGCACTGCTGCCGCACGGCACGGCGCCCGGCGGCCAGCCGCCAACGGTTGGCACAGCAGCAGCGGCAATGGTTGATGAAAAGAATGACACTGATCATGATCAACAACCATACTCAAGCTGGTTCATCCAAAAGGGGATAATGATAATGACCAACCATACTTGCAACCTTGGAGTTCACACTAATCACCAATTTCATGGTGAACTATAGGATAATAGAGGTTGTAGCCAGACATATTCCTATAATCCATCAACACTAATAACCAACCTTGTTATACCCTATTGGTTGCCTATAGGATATAACAACAACTTCACGGCTAAT
Source organism: Symbiodinium kawagutii (assembly GCA_009767595.1). Taxonomy (NCBI): domain Eukaryota; class Dinophyceae; order Suessiales; family Symbiodiniaceae; genus Symbiodinium; species Symbiodinium kawagutii. The sequence continues at coordinate 315,192 of VSDK01016794.1, forward strand.
CACCAACTTCATGGTCAACTATAGGTTATAATGACAACCTTGACGGTATAATAAGAACCTTGATGGTTGACCATAGGATATGATAGCATATTGTTGGTCAACTACAGGTTATAATATGTTATCATAAGTTGACTATGGGTGGTCATAGGTAGTTGACTATCCCATACCTATAGTTGCAAAATCAACTGTAGGTTATAATATCCCATACTTAACTATGGTTATAACCATACTTAATCATAATATCCCCCCTGTTGGTCAAACAAGTTATCATGGGTTCACTATACCATTAAGTTAGTGGACTATCCTATACCTATGGTTAGAATATCAACTATGGGTTAGCAACCTTGGTTCAACCTTGTTTTTACCTTGGTTCATATCAACCACGCTTGGATGACGACTGAAGGTTTTGTGACACAACTGCGCCATCCAGGCGCAGCACGGAGATAACGCGGATAACGCAAGGATGACAAAGCAGAACGGCAAATGAGAAGGAACAATCATGGACCGTTGGTTGTTAATGATGGTTAATGATGGTTGACCATCATGAATGTTACGGATCCATTGGTTGATAACTAATGACAAATCAACAATCCCATTGATTAAGTATGGTCATAACCAACCAGGGGAAGGATAATACAATCCCTTGCTAATGCTTAACTATGGTTATAATCCCACGGTTAATGAGAAGGACCATCAACGAGGATCTCATTGGTTACTGATGTTTGAGGATGGTTAATATTGGTTAATAACGGTCGATAATCATTGTCATGGCTGTTGCTTAAAACACCTCGGAACCGTAGTCATTGGTTTTTTCATGGTTGAATGATAGTCAAATAATGGTTGAGTAATAGCAAATAATGTTTGATGATGGTGGATTACTAATTCGTTATTGGTGAATGATGGTGTATGATTGACCATGGGAAATATTTGTCAATAATGATTAACAATAGGTAGTACTATCAATAATATTGCTTAACAATGGTGAACAATGGTGGATATGTATGATAATTCATCATTTAACAATGGTCGATCATTTGATGAACGTCATTAACCATCATAAATATTAAACATTATCCACGATTCGCAGATGCTAACGAATATGAATCATGATTCACCAATACTAACCATTATTAACCGTATTTAACCGTATTATCTATTATCAACCATCCTCAACCATCAACCATGATCTGATGACCATCAACCATCATTAACCATCACTAGCCATCATCAATCACATATGATACGTGTCATTGACCATCATTAACCATCATCTGACAACCATTGTTAATCATCATTAACCATCACTAAGCATCATCTGACAGGCATGATTAATCATCATCAACCATCACCAACCACTAAGCATTGACATGCACGGCCAACCATCCCTCATCAATTCAGCACACCGGATCTCGGCGCCAAGGGGCGACCATCTGGCGCTTGACATTGCACCGTTGAGCCCGGAGTCGCATTCGCAGGCACCTGCGGGACCCCTGATCCGAGGTACACCATCCCAATGGTTTCATAGGGAGAAGGTAACCATCCACGGTACACCATCTTTTGAGTTGTCTCAAAGAGGTTAAGCCATTCTTTGTAATTATGATTGGCCAGTGACCATTAGAGGTGCACGATGCAGAAGTTCACATCGGACAGAGTCCTTCGTTTCCTTATCATCTCAGGAGGATGGTCCAATAACCATGGGAAGACCGGCAAAAAAAGCAGCAGGACACATAGAATGATAGTGCAAAAAATACCTTGCTTGCACTGTTTCTGTGTCATTCTGGCAAAAATCATTTGAAAATAAATGAAAAATCATTCTTCTTGTTGGTTTTTATTGTTCTTTTTTCATTTGGCAGTGGGTCAAAACCCTGTACCCCTGGTTCCCCCATCATTAACCATTGTTTTCCCTATGATTGTTGGTGGAAATCCCCCATTAGTTGGTTGATTCACTGCTTGACCCATAGCCATTTGTACAAAATATCTCTTTCTGTGCCGGTGCATCTGGGCGGCCGAGATTTTCTGGCAGAACCCTCGCCTGTAGCGTCAAGGTCATCACCGCCGGTCGCACCCTGGGCGCGTCTCGTGATTGATAGGCGTTCCCAGGACCCCTACGACAGCAGGTTCCTAGGCAGGACAACTGTCATCCTGACGGCTTAGAGTACCTGGATGGTTCCCAACCAGAGCTGGTTCTAGTGCTGCTCCCATGTCGCACCCCCAAAAGGTGAAGCGCCTTTTATTGCCGCTCGATCATCGTTAAGAGGTGAGTGAGGGGTTGGTCAGGGCTGAAAATACTTGTATAATGATGCTTGATGATAGACAATACTCATAGCTTTGCACGGGTGACGGCTCAAAAAAACCTGGCCGGCTCGCTGGATTCAGGCTGCCTTTGCCTAAGAATGCTCAAGCTGATCAAGGGATTGAGCATGGATGAGCATAGTGAAGCGCCTCAAAGATGCTCATGGTTTGGTTGGTTCGGTTGGTTCACCGTCGCTGCTCCCAAGCGTCGGAGCCGGCGCTGGCGCGGGCGTAGGCGTGGGCATAGGCGCGGGCGCGGGGGCGCGCGCAGCAGGCGCAGGTGCAGGCTGAGACCTGGGAGATGCACCGTGGGAAGCTCTGCGAGTTGGACCAGGGAGATCCCATAGCCATGGCTGGTTGCGGATGTGGATTTTTGTTGATCCCTACCATCATGGTTGGAAACACATAGCCATGGCTGGTTGCAGGGAGTCATAGTTGAGAAACTTACCCTTGCAAGTCGTCAGCTGCACTGAAAACACGAACCTGAGACAAAAACTATGCAACTTCCCACTTGGGTAAAAAACAAGAGGAATCGTTAATGTGATCCCATATTATCAACCAACCAAGTTGTTTGATGGCTCATTTGGGGCTACAGATCATTGGGTTGCCCCTGGTACCATCTTAGCCCTTACCATTTCTAGCGATTAAAAGCATGACTATTGGGTTACATGGCGCGCAAATTCTATTGCTTATGATCTCTACGATTGGCGCGCAAACACCATTGCGATGGGTTTAATGCTTGTTCGGCTGATTCGATTTCCAACTCTGTTCATGTGGCAGTGGTTCAAAACTCTGTACCTTTGGTTCCCTATCATTTACCATTGTTTTCCCTATTTTTGCTGGTTTTTATCCCCCATTATTGGTTGGTTAATCTTGACCCATAGCCATGTGCTTCAAATGCCAAAGGAATGACCTGGTGAAACTCTGAGAAGTGCGTTGCACTTCTTAGCACCGGAGCTGCTTCCAGGGACCCAAGCCTCGAAAAAGTCAGCGGTTAGACATCTCTGTGCTGATCAGAGGAGCCAAAAGGGTGCAAAAAAAGACAGCAACGAAGAAGATAGAGATCATCATACGTTGAGAGCGAGAGAGGGACGGGGAAGAGGCGGGAGAGGGGGAGGAGAGGGAGAGAGGGAGAGAGGGGGAGAGGGAGAGAGGGAGAAAAAGAGAAAGCGAAGGAGACAATGGGAACAACAACATAAACTATACGATTTGCACGCATATTCACCAACAGGACAGGAGTTGCGCCTCCTGAGAGAGTGAAGCTTGCAAACCCTCGCCGATTAGAATCATACAGCGTGAATTTCGTGTTCTCTCTCGATCAATTTTCCGGACGAGTAGAATATAGTTTTATAGTCTCTTGCGTGTATGTGTATATATATATATATACATATGCGTTTCTTTCTAAAAAACGGGGGTACCCCAAAATCATCAAGGGGTTGAATCATTTATGGTAGTAAACCATCCATAACTTGGGGGTTCCGTATTTTGAATACCCCGTATTTAAAACCAGGTGTTGCTTGACCGTCCCCCCACCCGCCAAACGGACTTAGAAAAGTGATCTCCTCTGCAACGCACCACATGTGCCCTACTGTTTTTGAGGGGGGAGTCCCGGGGCCGGTGAAATCCATGTTGGAACGCCCCTCAAGCGAATTCATGTAGCTGCGTCAGCTACCTGTTGTGATGACCCGCCATGTGTTGCTGGTTTCTCACCCAAATCATCCAGTTTATTAATCGGGGTTTCTGTGGTAAACAACCATGTGTAGCAACAAACTCCATCCGTCACTTTGGGGGTTCACCAAGCATTTTGTAGCAATCAAGTCCATCCATAACTCTGGGTACCTAAACTGGCTTGAGAAACTATTTGATGACCACTATAGATTTATAAATGACCCTCAAACTCTTATAAAACCTTAAACCCTTATGATCAATAACGTTGGGTTTCCAAAATCTTTGAAAACTCCCCATAGCCGTGGCATCCATCATCGAGCCTTCCTCCGTCAACTCGCCACCAAGAATCAACTCGCGACGCTTGGGTTCTGGTCGAGGTGCTTGTCTGGGCCATGCAGATTCGTGGAATGATCGATGATTCGTGATTTGAATTGGATGGTTTAGAGGTATCGAGCATCAACCATTAGCTGTTGGGCTTCTGAACCATCTATTTCTCCGGGGATCGCCAACCTGGGGGGCTACCAGCCCAAAGAATGGTGATTATGGATCATTATGGTCATATCTTCTCACCACCAGTATCTGCCAGCATGGACACCTTAGCATTTCGAAGATAGATTTTCTCCTTAAAACCGACCTCTACATGCTAGTAAGCTCTGTGCTGTAGTGAGGGCTTAAGTCTATGCCGAGGAAAACTCATGAGGCACTCGGCCAGTTCAATGAAAGATTGCTGCGTTTTCGCTTGATTGAGTTTTCCTTCCACAGTTTCGAGATGTACAAAGAACCATCAAGAGAATCTACAGGCTACTGATGCCGACTGCACTGAGAAAGCAAGCCCTTGGTTACACAGATTCAGATTTTCCAAGCCGTATTCAGACTTGATTCCTTCGATCACTAGCGTTGATGATACTGATACTGCGGTACAGGTCGGTGAATCATTGCTGAAATCCAGTCAGGATGTCGAGTTAGGTTGTGGCGACATCCCCTTGATTTCAGCGAGTCGGCTCGTGCCAAAGCATCATCGCCTTGTCGTATATCGGCTTGTATTTCTCTTCAGCATCTACAGGTATTGTCCACAAATGGTGGTACCTGCATGTACCTACTAACCATCCACTAGTAGCCACTACTAGAAGGGAAACTCCAGTTTTTCGGCCTCACCATTGATGGACAAGCCAACAATAGCTCGAGTCCTTTAGGGCTGACTCCATATCGAGTATCCCGATGACTCCTCATGTTGAAGGGCGTTGCATTTTTAACGACCCTAATTCCACCACCAATCAGGTCGACGAAAAGGAACTTCACTGTATCCAGATTAATGATGTCCAAAGAATCTCAATAATTGGCAAGTGGAGCCACAGCCAAGTCTTTTAGGCTTGGCACAAGTTCACGGCCCAGATGGGTCCAGGGCTGGGGTGACCTGTTTCCGATCGTCATTCTATTTTCATTGGCCATTTCTTGGAATCGTTTCGTTGACAAAAATTTCATGACATGACATGGCTGTGTGTCAAAATCCCATAGTTCTGGGATGGTCATGACCCACTGAGTCACCACATACACCTACCTTTGGAATTGGTCTTCGCTCATGAACCGTCCCGCTGTTCAAACCAATGGGTCGATGATTCTCCTGGGACGTGGTCCCAGTTGGGTATCACAGCTGGTGAGTTCACCGGAATCCTTGGATTCACTGGAAAAAAATAAGGGAACGGACTGGTTAATGAATAATAATGATTTAAAAAATATATATATATAATATGATTGAATAATGATTTTGAAAAAAATGATATTTTAAAAAGACATGACAACTGCCCTGGGATTCATTTCTTGAAAAAACTTGGCGAATAAACCGGATGCTTCATAAAAGATTGGTGAAGGATTGGTGAATTCATGGATTGGTAAATCAGTGGTTTTGCAAAAGGATCGTACTCGGAGTGCTTAGTGAAACCAGAACCCATCCGAATGAACAATCCCAAACTCAAATCCCGAACTCATAACGGGGCTTCAACGGTGGTCCCAAACAGCCCAGCTCGTGCCAGCGGATCTCTCATCCGATCCCCCTGTAAGCTAGAAACTAGTTTCTGTGGGGTCCACTCTTCATTTCTATGCTGGGATCTTCTATTCAATCCAAAAATCCCCTCTGCGCATGCATTTTGAACAACGGTTCCTTCAAAGGCATCCTTTCGAGAATTGAAAAGGAATCTCAAAACCTGATTTTGGAGATTCCAAGGAATTCGTCCATTGAAAAAACGTGAGCTGAGCACCTCCCCATGGAACCGCACCAAGCTACCCCAGTTCCACGGAGGGCCGTCGCGGAGGCTCTGCAGAACTGTTCCGGCCGGAGCTTCGCCGACGACCGCCGTTCGTGCGATCCGGTGGCGGGCTGGCGGAACGAGGGTCCTCGGTCAGGCGCCGTTGAATCATCGCTGTGATGCCACTGGATCAGCGCGGCGGCTGCCATCCAAGATGCCGTTCGTGGAACCATGGAATGCTGAGCTGGACCTCTGCCACGAAGCCCTTCCAAGCCAGCTTTGGCTTGCATCCAGCCCATCCTGCGAGGTGAACCAGGGAGCAAATGAACCCAATCGGGTGCGCATGATGATCAATCATGATTCTGCTTGCTTGGTTTTTCAGATCATGCTCCCAATAAACCCAGTGGTATAACTCTTGCAACTGCTGGGTTCACTGAAGTGCTGTCCACAAACATCACGCGCCGACCCCAAACTGATTGCAACCAGCCTCGGCCTCCATGTTGTTCTACAAAGAAGACTGCAGGTTTTAATATGCAGAGAATTCTAAGTCCGATTCCATTCACCTGAATAAATCCATCCATACACCAGTAGATCCATGGAGAGAAGACCCCTCCAGTCTTAGCGAAACTCCCAAGCCTTAGCTGACTTTCTGGATCACCAGCAGCTCGCGGCAGGACAAAGGTCTTGCTGTTGTCTCGCGAACCTGCAGAAAGTGCAACACAGAAGCCGCTTGCGGAAACCTTTGCATCGGTTGCAAAATCCAGAAAAATGGAAATCGATTTCTGGCTATATATCGTTTCATTTTACCACCCCCCAACCACCCCTAAATTGATGGCGTTCTGTCTCAGCAAGACCGGCTTCAGGGGTGGAGGGTGACTATTGCAGCACCCCAACGGCTAAACGCACCCCTGAAGCGATGCAGCTAAAAAAGTTGCTAAGGTAGCAAGCCATGGGTCTGTCCGTAGCCATGGGGGTACCTACAAACCATCCGATAACCATAACAAGGGAACCACCAGTTTTGGGTGTTCACCATGGCGAACCGGACAGACCCATATCCAAAGACTGACACCTGAATCCGACGAACAAAAGTGGTCCAATGACGGTGGTGGTGAACGCCAGTGAACGGTTGATCATGGTTAATGATGCTTCCACCTGCACATCCCGGCGGCCCGCTGCCCGAGCCTATCTGTTTCATAGTTTCAAAATACTGAGATACCAAGAGAAGTCTTGACAGGTCCTGGTCGGCGTTGGTCGCAACCACATCAGGATATCCCTGAATTTTGGTACCCCCAGGCACCCAAAACACAATTCCCTTGAAGGAGCCCTAACAAGGGAATTCCCTAATTTGCTGCTGCTTTGTGCCACCATTTCTGAACAAAAAACCTTAGTTGAGAGATGTAGCAAGGCCAACTTTTGGTGGGTGGATTGCTGGATTGGTGGTATGCAGGGGAGCCTGCCCGATCACAAATCATTCTCTTGCAGGATACAAACGATACTATGCTCTACACGCGATGTGTTGGACAAATTTGACGATTCTACAATATTCTACTCTAATCATCTAATATACTTGCAGGTTACCCTATGTGATATAATATCTATATAGGGTAATCATGATTTCATATAAATAATATATATATATACATATCTATATCAATTATATTCAAAATATTCATATTCACAAAAAAAAATAATATGCTGTAAGCCTACAATATTCATATTCTATCAATCTGCTATACTGAAAATACTCATATCAAAATATCTTATATCTTGCAAGTGTGGTGTTTCTCCATGCCTTCAACCGCCAAGGCCCATCACTTCGACACTCCGACTCGTGGTAGCGAAACCATCATCGGTTGCGGTGGCTCCTCCGTGGAAGCCTTGCGGTCCGTCCTGGCAATGGACAAGCGAACGCTGAGGAGGATTCATCGCTGAGTTTCTGGGAACCCCAAAATGGATGGTGAATAGCTGGTGAATGGCTGGTGAGTGGCTGGTGAATGGCTGGTTACTAATAACTAAATGGATGGCTAATGATTAATTTGCTGGATTTCCATGGGATTTGTCATGTCAAACATCGGTTAGTCACCATTTTACCATGATGGCTGCACGGCGCTTCGGTCGAACTTGGCCGTGGGAAAAGGGGTAACCCAAGGATGACATCACGTATTTCTTGGGTGACTAGTCTAGTTGACCATTTTTAAACACTAATGAACTGTCAATGAACCTATGTTAACCATTAGCCATGATCATATACTCTCATTGAACAGCATTAGCCATTGCCATTGATTGCACTATCTATGATTACGCAGTAATTCTATTCCAAGGTTGACTGGTATTCTTGCTCATGTACAATCCCCAGGTATTGTGACACCAATCATCCATGCATCATCCTTTTTGTTTTTTTTCACCAACCTTATTGCTTAATATCATCCATTAATCATCCTTAAGGTTGACCCAGGATTAAAAAACCCCAGGTTGATTAATTGGGTGGTTCCATTTAAATGGGAAACCAAGGCTTTTGGGGGATACCCCGGTTAATCAACCAGGGGTTTATTAATCCTGGGTAGACATTATTGACCTGATTGACCGCATTGACCCCGATCATTAACCATTAATTGGCCATTAATTGACCATTAGTTGGCCATTAGTTTGCCATTATCAATCGCCATTCACCATTACTCAACCACTAATCATTAAGCATAGTTGACCCTACTGACCAGTATTATTTTCCATTAGTCAACCTTACGAACACTGATCATTTACTTGCATTAACCAATACTTAGCCATTGCCATAATTGACCAAACATAACCATTATCCTTCACCATGTTTCGCCGTTACATTTTGTTCACTTAATAAATGATGCTACAAATTGGTAATCCTCATCAACCACTAATGACTAGTTACTAATCACTTGTCACTATTACCATCAATATTCAATAACCACTACTGTACACTATATATACCCTTATTGCAAGTAATTTTCCCCCACTATTGATGGTTAATATTGATCCATAGCCCTATTAATAGTACTATTAGTCTTAGCAATAACATGGTTTATTGCTGATAGTCACCCCAACTAACGAGATTAGCCATTAAGTAACTATGAAACCATATTCTTAACTACGGCTCTATAGCCACTATGCATTATATTTGAATACTAATCACCTGTCATTATTTGATCACTATTCATCTAACTATTGTATTGATGATACTATTAGATACTAGTCACTTGTCATCAATCACCATCAATCTTACTATCAACTCACTATTAAACCATATCATCACGAAGTCATGGTTAAAGTCTTACCATTGATCTCACTATCAAAGTCATCAAATACTCATCACTTGCCATTGACCATTATCAATCTTACCATCAATCTTACCAATACTCGTCCTAGATCCACTAATACTACTTATTCCTAACCACCAATATGTATCCCCTATCACCATTAATCTCCCTATTAAACCATACAAGTAATCATCATCATTCCTATCAACATTAGTAGTTATTTATCATACCTATGCTGAAAATCACCATTCATCTTACTATGAAGCATTGTACTTATGGATAATTTCACTTATAATTATGATCAACCATCTTATAATCATTGTCGTTTGCCATAGTCTTTAAATTCATCTTACTCCCTATCACCATTCATATCACCATTCATCTATAGTCATCATACTTATCGCTATTAATCTTACCATAGGAATCACAGTTTTTTCACGACCTTCGCAAGCTGACGACGTCACCCTCGCCACTGTACCGTGGTACCAGTGCTCTCCTCTCCAGCACGGCCGAGCGCAAGCCGTCGATGATGGCGCCGCGCTGCCGCGCGAGACCATCGCCTTGCAGTTCGGCCTCAGAGATACGGGGAGGTGATCCGCCAGTGACTGGGGATCCCCAGTTATGGATGGAGTTTATTACTATATTCATGGTTAGTACAAAGGATGATTTGAGGCATTCATGATTGTAGAAATGGTTCATAATGCTTGATCGTGATAATCAATGGTATATGGTATATCCTGACCATGAGTTTAAACCCTATCAGGTAGCTGAAACAACCCCGGGTCTTAAGCTGTATATGGTGGTTTCTTAAAGAAAAGGGAACCCCCGAGAATTAACGTATGCTCATCCAAGTAGCTGCCAACAAAAATGGACGACCTATTGAGACTGGGTACACTGGGTTTTCTTTAGTATAGTCTAGTCCAGTGGCTTATTAGTGTTGCAAAGTGGAGTCATTTGTGTGGTACAATAGTGTTTTTTCAAAATAGTTTTTAGGTCACAAAAAAAAAGGTTCTACGGAAGGTTACGATAACACCTATTCCAATGGTTAACGGTTAATTAACAATTACGCCAATAATGATTGCCCGTAGTAGCACGGATGAATTACAATGGTATTACTGTATGCCCATAGCAACCCTTTGAAACCATAGTACTGCTCATTGCCATCAGAGGGTTGCGACTCCCATGGGGATGAAGAACCAATGGTTTTACTTTGGGGGCTATACCAATGGTTGTAAGTGGGTATTGTAAATGGCAGACTTCTTTATTATAATCAATTAGTCGCAATATGATGGTCACAACAATGACCAATAAAAGTGTCACCAAAAGATTACAAATTCATATTTATTTACGGGCCAATCATGTGGGCACAGTCAATGCTTAATTTAACATATGTGTATGGCCAACCAATGGCGGCTACAAGTGGTATGGCAAACGGTAAATGTTGTAGTGGGTATGTCATCAAAGAAGCAACAAAATGGCTACAACTTGTAGTTGACTGGGATTGCAACAATGACAACAATTGATAGAACTGGTCCTTAAGTGGGAGTGACCACAAACTCAGAGTCGTACCCACCTGTTCGGTAGATAAGTGTACTTCTGCGGGCTGTGGACCAACTTATAACGTGGGTGCCACTCTGTGTAGCCATGGTGAACAAGAAGATGTAGGGGAGATCAATGGTGTCCGGCTGGTGCTGTTTCATGCCAAAGGACAAACGTCCTCAGAATCTGTTGATTGAATGTACATAGGTTTATCACCAGCGTCTACTTCTACCCTGGCATTCCCCCACTATTGAAACAAAGGTTGATTGGTTTTTGAAAAAATGGTTGTTCCGGAATCAACCTTAGGTTAATGGTTTATTCAACCATTTGACCATTGGAAACAACCATTGATTAAACCCCATAGTTGAACAATGGTTGTTACGGTGTAAATGCCATTCAAACGAATGTTTGTTGGAATCCCCGGGTACAGATTTCAGGTCTTTCAACATGTTCCACTCGCAAACAATTTGGCACAAGATATATGTAGAATCGTGCATGTCTGCACATATGTGAATGTGAGTATTGGCACATTTACATATACACATAGTACATGTATATATATATATATATGTATGCATTTATCTATCTATCTATTCATCTATTTATTTGTTTATGTATTTATCTATTGATTCATTTGTCTATATACGTATGTATTCATTGATTTATTTATCTCCATATACAATCAGAATCCCTCAGACTCATTAGTGGACGCGCATCACCAACGCATCCCTTGAGTGGCATCAGCCCTAGCAGCCGTAGCTGCGCTCCGAGCAACGGCATCTGCTTCGGCTTCGGCGGCCTTGACGATGCGAATCCTGGGCAGCGCTTCACTGCTGCGACGGTGATCACCAAAAGCTATGATTCAATGGGTAGGTTGCTGGCAAAACGAGAAAATCCATACAAGGTGGGCCCCCAACCACTTGTAAGTTGGGTTAGTTCACCCCTGTAACTGGTAGAAATCACCCTAGTTAGAGAAGTTATAAACCAACTTTTTAGTGGTTGGGGCCCGCTTTGTAGGAAACACTAGGTTTTTAGCATCAAGAACTAGGGGGTTGATGGGAAAATCCACAGGAAAGACTGGTTTTAAGCATTAAGAACTAGGCGTTCCTGAGGGAAGAATTTGCCCGAAGCGTGTCTGGGATACAAACTATGGTTGATTACCTTTGCAGACTAGAATTCGAGGTGATACTACTTTTTTATAATGATACAAAGTGGATATGCTCAAGAATAGTCAATCAAGTACGGGATAATGAAGGTACCACCGCGAATCTACCTAGGCTTGGTGGTGAATTGGCGATGTGGATGAGTGATTGGCAAGACTGTCTGTGCCAAGATCTCGTGGTTTTCCCATCTTTGCGCTGTGTTTTTGTTGTATACTCACTGCTACATTGATTGAGTCATAAGCAATTCAAGAACCCCGGGGGAAAGAAAACACAAAGGTCGTCACACAAAGGCTGTTTGCTGCAGTTCGGTGTCCAAGTCCAGCCCATAGTGGCCTGGACGCTCCCACTGCAGCAAATATTTGCTCGGCTTGACCATGGATACTCATCTGACAATCATTGATAGCAGTCTATCCTCTGCTTGGAATTTTGATGAACAACCCCCGCAGCTTCTGGTTCATCCTACGATCTAAAGACCAACGCAAATCCAGCTTGCAGCTGCTACTTCAGCCCTCCCAGCAACCTACATCCAGCCCCGGGTGCAACGGTCATGTCAAGCATCTTTTGAGCTTCGGCTTCCCTGAGCTGGCGCATCAAGCTACAAGGTCAGGTTCTATCGACCACCAATCTCCAAATGTTCTTGGTGCAGTTCGGTGTATAAGTTGCTGGTGTATTCGAACGCTTGGTATATCATAGTTCGGTGTAGAAGGTGTAGTCTAAAAACTTTTGATGTAGAAGTTCAGTCAGGGAGCAGCTAATTGGCCATGTTGAAACCCATGCTTGATGTGGCATTCCGAAACAGGAGAATGCCGAATCAAAAATCCTTAGAATCAAACAGCTGGAAATAGAATAGCTTCCAATCATCGGCTGGGCAAATTTCATGACCTACAACAACCAAGCAGCAACAAGAAGCCGCATGAGTGTGTGTGTGTGTGTGAGTATGTGTCGTGTATGTGACAGGCAAAAAACTTAAGCCCGCCGATCAATTCATATTCATATTTTTCCATACCATTCAGTCATTACCACAATTTGGACTTGTACTGCACACAAATCAATGAAAACAACATGGACCAAGTGGCGTTTCAACGCCAGGATCCAAACAGTGGCAGAGAATCGCGCTACAAAAATTGGAGCAAATTACCACCGTGGAGTGCCCAGCACCAAAAACTTGGGAACTTCATGGAACTTCTGAGCGCGGAGCATTATGGCAGCATCTCGCAAGCGTTTTTGTCCTCAGCGCAGCTCGCGGCTGCACCGGAATGATACCTGGTTCTAGGGCTAAAAAGGGTGGTCTCCACGGGATCAGATAGGTCAGTCGGCAACCCCTTGCAGAAACCAAGGTTCCATGTTTGGTCTGTGGTAACCTTTTACAGCAGCAAAGCTTTGATTGTGAAATGTTTGGGAGGGCATGTTCATGTTCCCTGTGTTGGTCAGTTTGTGGCGATCCTGACCCCATCGAACACAGAGATCTCAACTACCAGAGCATTGATTGTGTTCTTCAATCAGGAAAGTCGGCGGAAATCCCAACATTTCTTGCAGCAAATATGGCAGTGGGTCAAAACCCTGTACCCCTGGTTCCCATCATTAACCATGGGGAAAGTCGGCAGAAATCCCAACATTTCTTGCAGCAAATATGGCAGTGGGTCAAAACCCTGTACCCCTGGTTCCCATCATTAAGCATTCTTTTCCCCATTATTGTTGGTTCTTATCCACCATTAGTTGGTTGTTTAATATTGACCCATAGCCATATTGCAATACAACAACTGAAAGACACCACATGTAAGTCTGGTTGAACTGCTGAGCCCCTGGCGCGCTATCTTGGCATGGGCGCCAAACTGCCCACAGAAAATCAACCGTCCCCCCATTGTGTTGTCCAACAACGCACCAAACACAGTAGGGTGACAATTCGTGAGAGGGCTCCCAAAGGGCTACCAAAGGGCTCCCAGAAGGGCTCCCAGAAGGGCTCCCAGAGGGCTCCCAGAGCCCAAGTTACCAAGCTTGGGTTTCCCTTTGCTGTCCAAGCATCGGTTGATTTCATTCATGGCATCCATCACCGACTTGTGCAGCCGGATCCTGAGTCCATCATGGCGATCCGACTTGTGGGCAACCTGACGGTGTCACCGACTCAGCACTCAGCACCAGTTTTATAGGGTCCCCAAGTATAGCTGCGCCCACCTTACTGGCCCTTCATCGGACTCATAGGGTTTTGTAAGATTTGCAACTGCGACAACAGCTCGATCTTTGGGACCACTTGCGAAGCTGTTGCCAAGCAACTCCGTGCAAAGCACGTTGCTCACAACAAAGCCGAATTCGGACCTTGCTGATATGGCAGGATCAACAAGGTTTTGAAGCCCAGTTGAGATACCACCAACCAACAACGAAGATGTGGGTATGACGGGAGGGAAGCAGGCAATGCGCCTGGTTGAACGTGATTACATTGAGGGCAATGGGGTTCCCTACACTCCCATTCAATCCAGGTCCTGCCAACCGCACAGCCAAGACATGTCGACTTCACCCAAAGTGAGCAACCGCAAAACTGTGAACCGTCATCCACAACTCGTCCTCAGTCCCCACCTGTCTCAACAAGTGCTGGTGGTTGAGTTTCATTTGGATCCCTTATTCACTAACAAAAATCTGAGTAGGTTAAACCCTTGTTTGGTAAAAGTCCCGTTTTCCCTATTATTGTTGGCTATTATCCCCATTATTGGTTGGTTAAGAGCCCTACAGCTTCAAACAAAAAATCCTGCTGCATGCTGCAAAGTCACAGCGATGCGGCCAGCCTCGGTTTCCGCAGAGGTCGGGCCCCCTGTGAAACTTGCGTCAAGTTGTCAAGATGCATGTGGACACAAATACTGTGCTGTGTTACTTGAAGATATGTAGATAATTGTAGATATATACATATGAATATATAGCTGTATTGACCTATGTCACATACATATGATATGCCCACGGATCGGTTTACACTTACTGAATGCACACAAACAAACAGATTGTGCGAGTGGATATTGCTGCAGTATCTCTGGGCTTAGTGCAGAAAAGCAGGTCAGAAATTATCCCGGCCATGGGCAAAATTCCGAACACGTGATCAACGCTGAATGACCAACTCGGCTTGAGCTCGTGCTAAAGGGACTCACTGGTCGACTCATTGGTGGACTTCTGCCCTTCTTTGAGCACTATACATGTACGTAGTGGATCCCCCCCAGTTGGCTCACTACTGTTAGGACTATAGTCAAATGGCAGATGTGTACCCTCCAGAATGCATACTTCCCAATGAAATGAGCAGTTTGGGGGTTGGGGGATACTTTTGGTGGTATTGCAGAAGTCACCAATGGGTGTACTCATATCCATTTGCATGTGTGTATGCATTAAAAGATATACCAATGGAATGAAATGGGAATAAAGTGAAATGGAATTGCATGGGTTGAAACGGAACGGAATACAATGTAATGTACTGTAGTATAATGTAATGCAAGGGAATGCAACATAATCTAATGTAATGTAATGCAATGCAATGCAATGCAATGGAATGGAATGCAATATAATGTAATGTAATGTAATGTAATGCAATACAATGCAATGCAATGCGATGTAATGTAATGCAATGTAATGCAATGCAATGCAATGCAATGCAATGGAAGCAATGGAATGGAATGGAATGAAATGGAATGGAATGGATTGCAATGTGATGTAATGTAATGCAATGTAATGTAATGTAATGCAATGCAATGCAATGGAATGGAATGCAATGTAATGTAATGCAATGTAATGTAATGTAGTGTAATGTAATGCAATGCAATGCAATGGAATGGAATGGAATGCAATGGAATGTAATGCAATGTAATGTAATGTAGTGTAATGTAATGCAATGCAATGGAATGGAATGGAATGGAATGCAATGTATTGTAATGTAATGTAATGCAATGTAATGTAGTGTATGCATGCGTGAATGTATGCACTAATTGCTGTGGTTCAACGGGCCCAGTGCACGTATATCCATGTTTGGGATGGTTAATGTTGATCCACATATATGGGCGCACATGACCAAACTAGTATTTGTTGCGATGCTCAGCTTACCATTTTTTGAATTGGTCGTGCTTTTAGTTGGTTACACTCTGGTGATCTAACATGGCAATGGAAAATCACCATTTCCAATAGGAAATGGAATTTACAAATGGTGGATTATCCATTGCTATGTTAGATCACCAGGGTGCAATATTAACCATTATTAATAATTGCTGGCCATTATGAATCATTCGTAACCTGTATTAGAAATAATTTGCAGTGTCAACCATAACTATCCATTACTATCCATTAGAAAATATTGGTTAATCAGTATTAACTATAATTAGCTATCAACCAATACTATCCATTTCTATCCATCATTCGCCACCAGCCATTGATCAACGATTGGTAGCCATCATTCCAGCCATTGTCAACCATCATTGATGACTACTATTCATCATTGTTAACCACTATCATCAACCTATCAACACTTTGAATAACCAACATCAACCATCATTAGTCAACCATCATTAAACATCATCAACCATTCACTAACTGTGATAAATGGCTTACATTGGCTAACCATTACTAGCCATCATTGAACTAGATGGCTGCCTTGGAGATTCACAAATGGTTCATTAAGCATCATTAAACATCATTAACCATTCACTACTAATGGCCATTAACCATCATTAACCATCATGAAGGGCCATTCTTAACCCATTAAGTTGACGACGTTCAGCACCTATCCACATCCCCCGTCGGACCCCACCCGGGGCCTTCCCCTGGACCGAGGCTCTCCTCGCTCACCGCGGACGAGAGCTCGTCTTTGGCTTCGAAGGCATCGTCGATGTCCATCTTCGGGACCTGTGGGGCCCCCGCAGCGAGCAGCAGCGAAGCGTGCAGCGAAGCCGCGAGCCGGGAGCCGCGAGCCAGGCTTGGATGATCAATAGGTCAACATCTAAGATGAATCTACTAGTAGGATAAACTAGTAAGCATGGATAATCTTGATGAATAATATACTAATCTTCCAAGATTAGGATGATCTAGCAATCTTCTAATCTAATATTGATTGAGAATACTAGTACGCACGGCTCATATCATCACTCGTTTATTAAGCATCCTGGCACCAACGATGACTATGAATGGAATATGATTAATAGAACATGGTAAATCATCAATAGATAATGGCCAATAGATAATGGCTAATAGATAATGGCTAATCCATTGGATGATGGATGGTTAAGCCGCTAAGTGATTGATGATCATTGATGATCCTCAACTGTTTATGATGAGTAATGAATTATAGTTAATACGTAATGAGAATTCATGAATATCGTTGATCGCGATTGAAGGGACAATCATAAATCATTATGGCACATGATGGTGATGATAGTTGTTTGATGAGCAAATGATGGGAAATCCAATGTAGATAGTAGATACTGGTTAAATAAGTGGCAATACTGATTAGTAATTCTTCATAGTGATCATGACGATGGTGATCATGATGCTGATTATCATCATCATGATGAATCATTAAGCAGTCATGATATGGTGGTGAATTAGTCATACCAATAGTGCTTAGTGATTAATGCTGATTGATGACTATCAAGCGGTTGTGATGATTGACGGTTAATGAATCATCGCAAAAAATTATGGTTGTAAATAATGGTTAAGAGTCGTCAAAAGGATGGTTATATAATGATGGTGCTACAGAGGATGGCACTGCTGATGATGCTTCAGAATGAGGGAATTACTAACAGGGGGAAATGACGGTGGTTTCTTGTCACATTTAATCGTGATGATTGTGTAAGAATGATGGATAAGCATAATGCTTAATAATGGTCAATGGGAACCGCCAACAATGATAATCAATAATGATGGTTGAGAACGGTTGATGATGAAAACGAAAAAGAAGACATTGAGGTTTCCCAAAGGCACCAAAGCTCGAAACGTAAAAAAGGAACGGCTGCTTCAAGTGACAATAATGCCCTGGAAGCACCAAATGATGTGGAAGTACGATAATAAGTTTACAGCTGTAACAAAGAATATGTGATGCATAGTTTCTTGAAACCTATTTACAGCTTGTAGCAACATTGGAGTCTGAATTGATTGTAAATCAACTGTGGCGTCACAAAGAATGCCGCGCATGGAATCGATAAAAAAAATTACGGAATCGACGATCCGTGTCCTTACACACATGGATCCGTACATGTAAGGAGGTGAAAACATGTGTATAAATACATCATCATATAATCATACATCTATGCTAGGTCAAAGAACAGCAAGGCTATCTGCTTGCGAGTCAACTATCGTGTTTTTGAGTTCCTGGACTGTCAAAGAGGTAAGTTCCTGAAATGAAAGGTCATTTCTATAGATTTCGTGCTGCTTTGCACACATATAGCCAACTGGGTGGACTTACAATCTGTAAACATAGAAAAGACTGCCTCTTAAGTCCTGATACATTTGCGAGATCAACAGCGTCAAAGAAATCTATTGGTTCGGAATTGTGAATCGTGTAAAAGCAACCAAAATTGGCCGAGTCTACACTTGGCTTCAGCAAAAGGTCTGTGAAATCACAGACGAGTGATGCGGATGCTGCGCCAGATGGTCGTCCTTCCCACATGGGCACTTGCCAAGTCTCGGCTCAAGTTGCGATGCGCTTGATCCCACAAAATTTTTGTGTCTTCAATAGTATGGTTTGAGATTCGATTCAGCAAAAAACATACCTGTTAACGACATGCCAGTGTTTTTTGGGGGCAAGAAAACATGAAGCCGTTGAGGGAGACAGTGACCCACATGGAACCCAGCTCTGCCTTGCTTCTGATGATGTTCGCAACATGGGCATCAATCTGATCGGTCACCTTAGCTGCTTCGGGACTCTGGGACCAGGGACCACCGAGGCCAGTCCTCCCACAGGTTGGCCCACGTGCAACATTGGAAGGACCACCTGGTTGGTCAGCCAAGTAACGTTTGCCAACTTGTAAATCCTCAGCACTGGCGCTGCGACTGAAGCGCATCAGAAGGATGGGCAGCTGGTTATGAAAACGCAAGGTTTGCTGATCTGCTTCAGCTAGAGTCGAACCATCAAAAACACGCTTGCTGTTGCAAAGTGCAGCAAATTCTACAACATAGAAAATGTTAGAAAATGAAGTTGCTAGAAAATTTTGAAGTGAACATTTTGAAGTTGCTAGAAAATGTTTCTTTTCTACTTCATCCAGATTGGGAATGTGTCCACCAGTTCCAGGCGGTTGGTCTCGCCTTGGTTGCACCCATCCAATCCGGATTGGCGAGCTGCATATTGGGTTAGCAAGGCCCGACGAATTACAATGGACTTCTGAAAAATGCACAAGTTTATCAGTATGTTCAAGTCGTTCGCCGCAGGCTGTGATAATCCCTAAACTTTCAGGAGGAAAATGTTTCTTAGCAGCTGAAGATGTCTTGAGAGCACCTGCCAAGAGAGACGAAATGTGCTTTACCCATACACTCATAGCATCTAGTAGCAATATCAACCATTTTTTACCTGTGTAAGCATCATGAAGTATGCTTAGTAACAGCTATTTGCTATAAACATAGTTATAATTTGCTATAAATATAGCTATGTTGTATAACCTGTTTTTACCAGCGCGATAAATCATTGACTTCTCCCGCCGGAGCCTCCCTCCGTACCGAGTACCGAGTTTCGCATCTTCCAACTGCTGACTGTTCACAGAGTACTGCACGGAGATATGAACGGTGCAGAAGACGTTGTCCTGGTGACACTGGTAGCGTGGTGGTGGTTATGATGGTTGGTGATGACTAATGGATGGCTAATTGATGGTTTATAATGCTGGTTCATGAGCTGCTTGATGACTGATAGCACCAACAAAAGTGCGCGAAGTCATGGGATGTACAGCCAAGCCTTGTGTAGGTGAGTAGTCGGATGAGAGCGGTTTTGATGACTTTTGAATCTGGGTGATGCTTGGAGTTTGCCAAGCCTTATTCACAAGCTCATTGACCATCATTCTAAACCAGCATTGACCTCAATTTTTGACCATCATGAGAAGGTGATCGACCATTTGAGGATCATTTACCATCATTATAAACTCCATTAATCATCAAGTAAGCCATGAATTCACCATCAATCGGTCATCAATTCACCGCCATTTGAAGGTCATAAAATATCGTTCGCCAGCTCATCAACCAGGATGTGGGTCAGATCACCATGTGCCGCTTGCGTACCACCTTGTGTACCATCATTAGCTAGGAAATCTTCCATATAAAATTGCTGCTTATTCTCCCATTATAGGGGTAGCATTGACCCGTAAAAAGCAGTTAATTTCTCGCGCATGCACTATTATCGAGTATTGTTCCCTATTGTTGTTGGCTGTTATCACTATCACTATTATGATTCCCTAGTATTAGCCATCATTGTGGTGGCTGTCATCATTCCCTAGTATCACGTTGGCTGTCATCATTCCATAGTAGCACTATTCTGGATCAACTTAGTATCATCGCTATTAACCCAGTATTATCGATTATTTCCCTAGTATGAACCAACAAAAATAGGAAATCCCTAGTATTAACATAGTAGTATCACTATCAATTTAGTAGTATCGACTATTTCCCTAGTATTGACCATCAACCTATCTCTAGATGCTTACGCCTATCATGGATCAACTATCACTATCATATATCACTATCCCTTGTATTATTGCTATGGGTCCCTAGATGCTTAACTGGGGGGTACCATTCTAATGGGAAACCAAGACATTTTGGGGAAACCCCCTATTACTCAACCAGGGGTTTATTAATCCTGGGTTACCATTAGTATCGATGGTTAACTGCTTGACCCATCACCACCCCCGGCACCTTGCTCTTCGTTGTGACCTTCACTTCCAGCTGTTGAGTGCGCGCAGAGATGGACCGAAGCTGTACGCACAGCCCAGCCATGTCAACTCGGGCGTAGCGGGCAAGGCAGACCCTGGGGACACCCATGAGACATGGATGGTACGAGGTGGGCCCCCCAAGTTCTAACTTGGTTTATAAGGCTACTGAACTATAACTAGTTACCTTAGTTACCCTAGTTACAACCAGTAGTTACCCTAGTTACCCTAGTTATATATCTACCATAACTAGTAGATAGCATAGTTCTGACTCAACGGCTATAGCTGGTCAGGAGCCCACCTTGTCACCACTAATGGTTGACAATGGTAAAGAAGGGATCATAACCCCCAAGTTTTGGATGGTTTTACACGGGTTATAATTAGGGTTTAACCACTAATGGTGGTAAATACTGGGCGATAATCGGCAACAAGAATGGTTAAACACCGAAGTTATGAATGCTGGCCATTAATGGTTGACCATGGTTTGCAACGGATCTTAACCAGGGGATAGTAAGCCATCATAGGGGATATGCCAACTATAATGGATGGTTTACGACTCCAAATGATTGAAATGTAGGATGATAACTGGGGGGAAACCCCAGCTATTAAGAAACCATCATATGTATAATAGATCTCGATATACACATACAAGAATATATGATATATGTAAATATGTCTGTGTGAATGTGTGAACAAATATGATAATACATGTATGTATATATATATATATGTGTATATATAGGTCAAATGTTTGTGTGGGACTGTGTCTGCATCTATGTTTCTATCATATACTTCACATAGATGATAAATCAAGTATGGAACAGGAACGATGGTCAGCGAACGTGCTGGTCATTGCACACACATGACCCCCCAACACAGCCCAATGTTCACTACAAAAGCCACAAAGGTCCAAACGATATTGTGACAACATCCAAAGAATCGTGTCAAGATGATTTTCTCCATATCAAAAAACTTGAATTATTTGTTAGATATGTAAAAAAATTGTTGGAAAATGGCCCATATCCCATTCTCACCTGTGACCACCACTGCCTATGAAAGCCCACGGGATCGAAATCTCCAATGGGCAGCCAGCAAACTGCTACAAGCTGTGACTGAGGTGCGGCCAACATCGTGATACAGAGTGGTACTTGGCAGGGAGTTGATTTGCAACTAGGGTGAGTATCAGCCAGGTAGTAGCGTACCCCGTCAATCTATCATGTTTACTATCTATGAGACCACTTATCTTCTATCTAATGGTTGAGTGTTGAATACCCATTGTCTTAAATAGAAATAGCATGCTTAATGGCGAACCAATTCAGCATCGGTGCCATGGTGCTACTGCCAATCAAATGGAAGCGGTGTCCAATGAGGCAACCATCGGTTGCAACTGGGCCAGGCGGTCAAACATGCGCTTCTGGTCAACGACGACGACGTCGTCGTCCTCCTCCTCCTCCTCATCATCATCATCATCATCATCATCATCATCATCGTCATCATCATCATCATCATCATCATCATCATCATCATCATCATCATCATTGTCATTATCATCATCATCATCATCATCATCATCATCATCATCATCATCATCATCATGATGTTCATATATCATTGATCATTATCATGGAGCCTTGCTAATTATCATGACAACCATCATGAACCGCGTCAACCGTGAGCCATCGTTGTTGATGTCACTGTAGATGGTCACCCCCTTGACCGAAACTGCTGGTACAGCATGAAATCCCAGTGGCTGCAAGGTTTCCCTGCTAGTTGAAGCCCCTTGAGCCGCCCCTTGAAGCCGCCCCTGACAGAGCCTCAGAGTTTCACCTCCGCCCGGCCAAGTCGCAACCTGCCCAGTTCAAGCCTGGGCGAAGCGTCTGGTAGAAGCTGCCGAACCATTCCACCGCCACGAACTTGTCCTGGGAACATCGGCAGGGGGGGTCTTCATCGCCGAGCCGAGGCGAACATTTCTGAGCGCTACCTGCGAGAAACCCAACCTGCCACCATCTCCGCTTTGCCGCAGGCCATGACCCAGCTGAAAGAAACCAAGCATTTGGAAAGCAGTAAAGTAGGAAAGTCGTGACAAGGGTGGCTAAACATGGATCAACTTGTGCGAAGATGTGTAGCTTGTAGCTTCCTTACTCCAACTGATCAGTGGGGATGCTTAACGCGGCTTAACGCGATGACAGACTCCAAGCGCCAGAAAAAGAACAGCATGATTCATGCTCTACAGTGCCGTTCGCACGACAACCATGCCATACGATGATCTGATATGCTTGTTTATTAACAACTCATAGGACATTTGATGTTTAAGTTGTCGCATGTTTCCCACTTACAGTAGAACAATCATATTTGGGCGTTAGACTGCTCAAATGCAGCGATTAACACGCATTTTTGGCCATTGCACGTTTTGGGTTTGATTCAAAGATCGACCGGTTGTTCATCAAAACCATAGATGGCTTTCCTTTCGTGGCCAGTTTGAGAGGTACACAGATAGGCAAATAGAAAGATTTCTAAATGTTGGTTTCTCAGAATAGGGGATCCCCCCAAATCATCCCATCTTGACCATTTAGAGTACTAAACCAGTCATTGTTGGGGTCCCCTATTTTGAGAAACACCCATGTAAATTGGTAGATAAATAGGAGGGTGCAAACTAATTTGAGGATTCTTCAGCTACCACTGGCAGTCCACACTTGTCGTGTCAGCGATGTAGCCCTTCTTTGAAGCTTGGCGCATGGGTCCGTACTGGAAGGTTCTACCTCTCTTGGTAAGCACATCAGATCTACGCTGATGTGCGCGTGTAAAATATATACACTATACACATGTATCTAGCACTGCACTGCAGGCATTACATTACATGTCAGCGTAGATATGTACATGCATACATCACCATGTATCCACCTTTGACCCGAGTACTTGTCCCCAGGGCCCACCTTTTACGGAATTCCCTGTCCTGTGGGACGGCAACGCAACCTCAGCAAAAAAAGAGGTACATCTCCATGCTCAAAAAAGCTTCTGTTGCTGAAATTTGTCATCTGATTGCGGTTCGCGAACAAAATCTATCAGTCCCTCTCTTACCATTGGTGAATCCCTTGCGGAAATGACTACGAGTTTGAACATTTGCAGAGGATTGTAGATCATAAATGGTTTTTTCTGCTGCGCGCCCGAATCCTGAACACGATGATGGAATTGCAAGACCTCATCACTGTCGCCACTCTTATGTCAAACATCTTGGGGCCTCTTTCTCATCCCTTGCCGCTCAGGAGCAGTTAAAGCAGGGAATGCACCCGCGTTCACTCTGGACGTCGCTCATGGCAACATGCGGAAAGTCCCCAGCGGTTTTTTGTTTTGCTTAGCTTCTAACTTGGCTCTGCTGATGTCACCTGAGGTCATTGTGATACATGGAAACTTTCCAGGAGATGATATACTCTTCGACTGACTGAAAAAAGAACTTCTAGACACTTCTAGTGAGATGTTGCTTCCATGCCATGCTCCAATGGCGTAGCTTTTTGAAAAGGTGGCCTAGACTGCTGCTGAGGTTTGGTCCCAGAAGTGGAAAGTTGGGCAGCAACCACTTGATATGCTCAGAGATTTTCTGTCATGAAAGAAGCCATGAAAATCCATGAAAAGTACGGGAGGATCGTTGCAAAGCCATGAAAGGTGGAGGAGTGGAGGATCCATGCTGGTACTCCGTTTCAACGGTCGGTGAGAATCCTGAAGAAACAGAAATCACCGAATGGACAAAGACGAATGGTGATTTCTTAAAATCTGAAACCCCCAAAATTGGTTGGTACTCATAACCATCACCATTGGATAATTTGGGGGCACCCTTATTTTCAGAAACACCTAAAGAAGATCGCGCCAGAACACTGTGCCGCGCTGCAAGGTCGTCACTGGGCCGGTCCTCCAGTGGGCTCCGCAAAAGCTCGGGCGGCAAATAATCATCCACCTTCACACGAAGCACAGGGACCCAACGTCGCAGACGATTCATCGGAGTAGAAACTGCTGAAGTGCCAGGATCCCAGCAATCGCCAAGTCCCAGCATGTACTGAGTGGCACCGCAATCCATTGAACAGTGTAGCATCCCTGGTGTGATCAGTAGGTGTATAAGGAAAATGACTGCTGGTTCGAACTACCAGTCCGAGGTTGCAAACCAACTACAGCATATACAGTAGATACAAGCCAGGTGTCCGGGGTCCTTACCAGAATTCTACAACTCACTAGGGCATTATAACCCAATGATATTGGTACTATAGCTCAAGTGGGTGTAGCTGTATTTAGGTGTGCTATAAGCGAACTTATCACTGGGAAAGTACCACTCCGTCTTGGGTCATCGCAAGGATCCCTAGATATCCCTAGTGACAAAATGATTCAACAGTGAACCACTCCTATGATCTCCTAGTCATCTCCTGTTCATCTCCTGTTCGTCATCTCCTATGATCAGCGAAAATCTCTGAATGGAGACATAACATGATACCGCGCCCCGCGCCCAGGCAAAGCCGCGCCGAGCCTTGTTGTAACGCTCGCGACAGAAGAGGTGGAAGCATAAGCCACCCTGGGTGCGGCCTGGGAGCGCCAGAGGATGATCAACTTTTGGTTGATTACTGATTACTCAATGAGTCAGTAATTATTACTTATCATTGATTAACTATCAGCCATAAGTTGAGTAATCATTACTGAATCATTGATTACTGATTACTCAATGATTGATGACTGGTTACTGTATGATTGATTACTGATTGCCTAATGATTCTAGAAGATAACGATCAACCATACTAGGTGATGAGTAGTACATGACCAACAGGAGATATAAACATCGGTTCATAGGGTCATTGCTCAAAATAAATGCTACATGGTCTGGGCATGAAACAAGTTGGAGTTCACCAGGGTTCACCCCATGGAACTGTTCCTATGAATCCCCAAGCTCCCCCAGGCTCCCCAAAATTGCTGTCAAGGTGCCAGCACGTCCAGCTCGCTGCTTGGCTGAAGCCTGGCGGCTTCAAGGCGTGAGTAAGGGTCGCCCCTGGTAAACAATGGTGAATCAAAAAAAATGTCAAAGTGATTCAGGTCTTTTAGATGTATGTTAAAAACCTGAGGGTCAATGGTGAATCAATGGTCAAACAAGCATTGACCATTGACAACCATTGTTTAAGCCGTGGTGAAGCAATGGTATCACTTAAACAATCAATACAATGGTGAGATCTAAAAAGAATGGTCTAAGTGATTGCTAATGGTCAAAGATTGAAATGGGTGATTATCAAAAATTATCATCGTCAAACAATTGCTAATCATGGTTAAGTGATGGTTTAAGTGTAAGCACTGCGAATAATTACTTCATTGCTAATACTGAATTGATGGTTGTACACACAATTGCCAAAAATGCTTCAGTGATCGTGAGTGAATGGTTAAACAATGGTCAATAATGGTCAACCGTGATTGAGAACGGTTAACGGTGATTGAGAACGGTCAACAATCAAGACCAACAGCCATAGAGAAACAACAGTATGATGCAAGCAGCTGTCAGTAAAGCACCAAGATATTTGAGTTGGTAAATTGCTAATGTCTTCCGTAGCTCAAATCCACCCCAGGATGGCTTCTTTCACGGGCATAGACGCCCCCCCTGGGAAGACATCGACCTGGAATCAGGGCTACCTCCCTGGCTCAGAACCAACTGCTTCGCCTTTCCAAGAGGATATGCCTTTGAGTCTCCTTGGAAACTTAGCCAATAGCTGGAAGGGTTCGAACAGTTGGAAGTGGTTGGTCACCACCCTGCCATGAAAAATATGCGCGGTTGTCAATCAACCAATCCTTTGGGAATATAGGGAAAATAGAACATGTCAATCAAACCAGCATAAGCCACCAACCAACCACCAACCAACCACCATCGAACAACTCAAACCACAAACAAGGCAGTTGTTTCACCATTATTGGTCCTTCTGATCCCTCTTATTAACCATTATTAACCACCTTGTCTGCTCCTGCTGGGGGTGGACGTCTGCAAGTGCCAACCATTAACCATGTCAACCAAACCACCCTTCACCAGCAAATCCTGTCCATTTGCTTCAACCCCTTCCGCTAGCTGCGCCGACCCCGCGTGCCTTGGAGATCCAGGAGGTGGTCAGAGTTCCCACCTGGCAAATAACAAGTTCCCACATAACTCTGAATAACTACCCAGTCCGAACCCTTTGCTCATTCACAAGGATCAACTATCAATAATTAAGTACCTAACTAGCCATTCAGAAGTC
>VSDK01016794.1:358130-386711 GCA_009767595.1 Symbiodinium kawagutii
GACGGCTCCTGGAGCCAGAGGAAGTCTGCCTTCTCATCTTCCTCCACCAACATTTGATTGGTCGCTTCCACCATCGACCAGGTTTCCGTGCCAGTTTGGCTCATCCCATCGGTGTCCGTCACATCACCACCTTCACGAGGGAAAGGCACAGAAGAAGCGGCAGCCGAGTAGCTCGCCATGATACCGCAATTGTGAGGTACAGGGGGTTGGTTTTTCAATACCAGTGGAACACTGTCTCACACAAGCGGGCTTGAGCCAAAATGTCCGGTGGACATTTTGGTTCAACATTCCAAACATATGACTTGCAACCGCAAGCTAAATGCAAGTATCAATTCTCAAAATCGGGGACCCCACAAATGGTTGGTTTAACATTATTAGGGCAGCTGGGAGCCAAATGCGTCTGCCAATCAAAGCATGATGAATCGCAGATTCCTAAAGACATAGCGCCAACCTAGCGGGTTTCATAGCGCCCACTTGGCGAAGTGATGGTTTTAATATCGTGACACCTTCTAACAACAATCACTCACGTGAATTAATGTCACCTTATTTAGCTCGCCTGACCAAGGCTCTTGCAAATCAGATACATATTTAGAAACAAGGTCCAATCATTTGACACAAATTGCTTCCAAATGAGGACTAGAGACAGTGCCAAAGAGAGCCGACTCGTAGCACGATCCAACCATGATGCGCCCAACATTGCCTCCACCCGACAAAGAGCCCCAATCACGCCCATCATGGACCTAAGCTCAACATGGCCCTGACATGCTCAGCCCACTTAGCCCTGACCTAAGCCCCCGACAATGGCTGACTGGGTGGGTGAATCGCTTCATCTTGGCTCTTCCAGGCAGTCTGGACTTATGGCGACTCATGGCGACTCATGGCGACTTATGGCTGGTCAATGGCGACTTATGGCTGGTCAATGATGTTTGATATTTCGTCACCACCAATGGTTGTCCATGGCTGGTGCCATCCAGACTTGGAACCACCCCATCTCCTATTCACGCGCAGCTTGGCGCTTGCCAAGCCAGCGAAATCTCATGGTGAAGCAGTTGTCAACTCAAGATGTTTCCAAGCCCCCACAGGGGGGGGGTCCACCCCTCAAGCCATGGTGGACACACAGTTCTTGTGATGGAGGTGACTAGCCAAAGATCTAAAAAAGTGGGAAATTCCAGGGCGCTGAACCTCAACATGGACACTGCACAGCTCATTATGTTGACGAACCACCGGTGGTGGATTTACGGTCAGCTACCACAAACATCGAGGATTGGGATTGCAGCAAATACCCAAAGAACAAACGCAGATTACTTAACAAATCTATGACATTCAATGGTTTTGACTCAAAAAAGGGCACCAACCAGCTGGTGTTGATCCAATTTGAGTCATAAACCAACCAGAACTTGGAGGCTTCCAAACTGGCTTCAGAAACCACCACGTTTTGGGCTGCCAAAAGTGCTCTTCACCATGAGATTCTGCAGGTGGGACAATGGGCCCACCGAATTGGAAAGGCGGAGCAGGTTTCGGTACCAGGCGTGTCCAAAGCCATGCGAAGCCATGCGAAGCCGCACCATGCACTTCAAAAGGGAGATCCAACCAATGGGTTTACATAAGCATCCCGGGAGGGTGGCTGAGTTTTACCATCATTTATGATGAATGGTTTATTTGGGCTTTTCGATGGTTTCTTGGGGGTTAGAATGGTTTAGGAAGGGTTATAGTTATAATTGTGTATGGGCCTGGGAGTTTGTAATAGTTTACAGGGGCTTGTTCCATGATTGGTTATGAAAAATCCCAGGATGGTTACCTCAGCCACCTTCCTGAATATCTCACCTCTTGGAGAGACCCACTAGGTGACATCACGAGGGGAAATCACTTTATCAATGATTCACCAGGAGGTATCGGGGTGTCACACATGGCAGATCCATAATTTCTAGACTGTACAATCGAAAGGTCAGTTTGACCGTTCAAAGACCTGTTGTGATTTGCCATATGGCTGATTTGTTCATGTGGATCTACCAAAGGGTTAGCCCTAATTGTCAATGGCATTAATCACATCAGCCCGGCCACTGCTTAATTCGTTATCCCACTATGGTAATATCATGGTGATCAACACGTTTCACTTTTGTGGTTTGGACTTTCAGATTTGTGTGGATCGTCCATGATCATCTAATTACCAGAATTTGATCAAGTCATCATTGCATTGGCAGATCCATAACATATGTTTCGAGCCGTACTCAATTGAGATGCAAATATATTCTTTGATGATCAGGTTGGAGAACACCATGAGGTGCTTGTTCCAAGCACCTCCAACGCAGGTACCATATTAGTAGCATGGCATATATAGTGCCCTTGTTTCAGTCAACTAGGGTTGATCTCAGCTGGAAGCAACCCGCTCTGGAAATGAGCACTGCAACAATGTGGGGGGTGATTTAACCTTGAAATGGCTTTCTTGACACGCCTTGGCAATCTGAAGGGCATCCAAAGCCCTTCAATGTCCAGACCAAGCTGCTCTACGCAAAAGATGGCAAAAACAAAATCGATGGAACCTCTGAGCGTATTGTAGATTGTCTGATCCATCGTTTCGTGCATCGAATTACATGCGTGGATCTGTTGCAGATTGACACTTGCATTCTATGTGCCAGCGAAACTATGAACTGCTTTCGATTCTTCAACATCAGTGTGACCAAACAGCAAGTGATCTTCACTGTAAACTACCATGCAAGTTTCCAGTCCCTTGGTCTCAGCGTTTCAAGTGCACAGTATGTGCCAAAAAAGGCAGGGCTTGACACAGTAAGATTCTCGTCAGGCTTTTGCACGACAGTTGAAAAAACAGCCACTAGCTAGGCACAACCAAGGGACGCATTGCGGAGTGAAACCTACGACCTACTGTAGGGCGCGCCCACAGTCCCCTCTGCCGGCAGCTTTAGCGAAGCCGTGCTTCGGTTCACGGCAGACTTACACAATTGGGGGCCTGTGGACATGAAACAAATTCGGGTAGCGTCGCCAGTTGCAGCCCGCAGGACACGAATCCATCACTTGACTCAGAATGAGTGACCCCATGAGCAATCAGAAAATCCCTCTGCTTCAAAATGATACACTGTATACTGTATGCTGTGTACTGCCTTGCGGCAATCTATCCGTTCGTCCATCTATCCATTCCTCGGTGTAACTATCTATCTGTCTGTCTAAATCTATCTATCCATCCATCCATCCATCCGTCCGTCCGTCCATCCATCCATCCATCCATCCATCCATCTATCCATCCGTCCATCCGTTGGTGCAACCCTCCGTATATCCATGTATTCATCTATCCATTCATGGATTCATCTACCCCTCCCCACCAATTCCTCCATCCGTCTTCCATCTATCTGCTGCTCTGTCTGTCCATCTTCTAGCTAATCTGTCAAGTTTGCTGCTTATAGATCCATGTGTCTATCTAGCTGTCTATCTAGCTGTCTATCTGCTTGTGTATGCATATATATATATATATGTATATATATGTAAATATATATATATATGTATATATCCATCAATTAATCCGTTAAGCATTTATCTGTCAGACCTTGCATTCAACTGTCTACAAGCTGGTGGTCTATCTATCTATATATATATATATATAGTTTTTTAATTTATCTATTTATTTATCTATTTACTTATCTATTTACAAATAAATAAATTAATAAATATATATATATATATGTACTTATTGTGTGTTCGTTTATGTATGCATTCATGTGTTTATTTCATTTATCGATTTTTCGATTCATGTATCTATGTTCATTCATGTACTTATCTATCTATCTATCTATTTACTTGGTTGGTTAGTTTCTTTGATTGTTTGTTATGTATGTATTCATTTGTTTATTCATCTGTTTATCTACTAATTAATTTGTCTATCCGTTTATCTATCTATCTATTTGCTGATTGATTTGTTTACTTATCTATCTAATTGCAATTTATGTGTTTATCTAGTTTATTTAGATATGTAAATATATATATATATATCTTTATACATATGCATATGTATATGTATATATACATAAATACATATACATACAGAAGAAAAAAAACTATATATGTATGTATACACATACCTACATGTTATAGGTGTTCTTTAACGCATGTATGCGTGCACACTAACATATGTCTTTATATAAATGTATATCAACATTTCATAGAAACAAATGAAATGCATACTAAACGACGTGTCTAGTCGAGCTGTGGAGCTTCTATCCACCCATCCCTAGCTGAGGCTGTCCATGTCTGTAATGTCCAAGCCTCAGGGTTGACGGGTTGCCCGGATTTGGGACTTCAATGCTTGGATACTCTCATGGATAGTCTGAAAGTGCGATAAAAACACAGTTTTATCAGATGTTTCGGCAGCTATCAGCAAGATATCTGACATGCAACTAGCATGAAATCGACAACAATTGATGTGTCTTGTTTCTACAGCAGTTCTCGAACAGATCCAACTGAGAAAAATGAAATTTTGGTGGTTCGTTATTGGGGGTTCGAAGATTGCAACCCTGGTGTGCTGTCAGAAACACAAAATCATCGCATGTTGGACTTGGCTGAAATCCACTGGTCCTTCCAACTTAAAGCTGGCATCATCACCTGGATCTGTGACCCATGGGGTTGCAAGGACGCTCACAGCGCAGCGGCCAGGGGCATCATGGCGTGGCCATGATGTCGAGCACGGACTGCCTCGGTTGAGATGGTCGACAGGAAACTGTGGACCAGCCGTGGGCGACTGTCGGCATCCAGGGTGATCTCTTCTTCGTCAAACTCGTCCATCAAAGACTCGGTTCTCTCACGGCCCAAGAACACTGCGGTCATGTCCTCCACGCCACAGTGCGGCATCTGGAGACGGTCGTTCACCAGGTCCGCCACATCCACCAAGCGCTTCACACCACGCCTTGCACTGGACGCTGCTCGTGGGAAGCGGGTGACCCAGTTTGGGACAGCTCTGCCAACCAAGTATTGACAGAGTGCCTCGGCAAAGCTGCAACAGTTTCGTTCCAGCATGTCATATTCCCGTCCCTGCCATTGCTTGGACATCACTAAGTTCATGAAACGATGCACTTCTGCCTCTGGGTAACAGGTGCTACCCATGGGGATGGATGTGCGGTAGACGTGAACGTCATGATTTCGCGGCTCTTGGCATTCAATGCCGTCTTGTCCGAAGTACCATTCCTTGCCATGGACCTCGACCCCGGCGTGAAAGGCACCACCGATGTTCAAAAGGTCCTTGGAGATGTGGTTGCTCTGCAGCCACTCAT
Organism: Symbiodinium kawagutii; assembly: GCA_009767595.1. NCBI lineage: Eukaryota > Dinophyceae > Suessiales > Symbiodiniaceae > Symbiodinium > Symbiodinium kawagutii. The sequence goes on from VSDK01016794.1 coordinate 363,404, forward strand.
CGTTGAGGTCATAGATGTTGAGGAAAACCTGACAGAAACAATCACAGGGGCATCTGTTGTGGCATGTCAGTTCGTGCCACTGAGAGAATCTGGGAGAATGCATGGAAAACCGAAAGAACAAATACGGACTGATGTTCATTCAAACATAAAGCTGTGGAGAAACAGTGGCATTACCAAAGACATCTCCGTCCGCATCATACTCATCCTGCTCTTCTTGGCAACGGCACGGCTGAACTGGCACGTTTCCCATGGCTATCGACTACTGAGTGTGGGCCAGGATCTTCCCTTCACACTGAGTGTTTGCAACTAATACAACTAATCAGTATAAAGTGATATGAAGTCCTCTCATTAGTATGTATATGTATGCCTGTCTTTGTCCCTACTTTGTTCTTGCTTTCATCTGCTACTGCGCACATGTCCTGTCCCGCTAGTTGCTGGACCTCAAATTGTCCGACTGAACCCACTGCTCTTTTGGGCCATAGATCAAACACCCGAGTGACGTGAAAAAAACAAGGACTCTGCAGCAGTCTCCGAAGAATCAAAGTCCATTACAATGGGAAAACCACTGGCTCATGGAAAAGCCCATGACAAAATGTATTGAAAACTACATCAAGTGATTCATCGATATCAAAGAGTTCAACATCAAGTGATTCATTGATATCAAAGAGTTCATGATGTTGATGTCAAACAATGTATGCTGGAAAACTGGCTGAATGATGTCTGATCCCTGCGTCACAAATGTGCCAACAAATGACCATGCCACAAAATAGCATCGAGCACAACTACACAAGCCATGATACAAGTAGCAACCACAACTGAAAAAAAACAAAGAACAGGAGCAGGATCAAAGAAAGACATCGGGACAACGCAGCAAGAAGAAAAAGAACAAAAACCAACTCACTCATATCAGATCCATATAAAGCACAATCAGCTCAATCGTAAATAGGTCGCAATTTGGTAATTTACCATCAAACCTAGGCTTATGGACCCCGTGCCTATCCTGTCCCAATGCTTGCGAGGGGCGCCCACCCAGTACACCCTCCCAGAAGCTCCCCAGCCTGTCAATATGTAGGATTAGGGCCTGCAGCGAACACTGAAGCGTTACCAGGGCTGCTAGGTCAATCCTCCCACGTATGGCCCCATGCCAAAAAACGGCTCAGTGAACATCCCAAGAGAGAAACTCCAACAAAAATGGCTTTGCAAACATCCCAAGAGGACTTGAAACTGCTCATGGCTTGACGATCTCCACAGCTGGGAGCCGATGATGGAACTCATGGTCCACCCTCACCTCGATGATGGGATAGTCGAAGGCCAGACTGCTCCTTGGATCTCTACCGGTGCTGGCATCGATTCCGAGATCTGTTTGGTGTATATGTGTATGTATATATATATATATATTTATATTTATATTTATATTTATTTATTTATTTATTTTTATTTATACTTCTATATATATATAAATAGACTGTAAATATATGTGTGTATTTATGTGTATATAAAAATATTTACGTGTCTTTCCATACATTCCAGTATGTTTGTTCATGTCACCGAATGAATGCAGTAGATGTCTATATATTTCCATGTATTCCCATATTCATTTTTCTATCTACAGGCACACATCTTAATACATAGCCTATGAACATAAAACATAGCGGGATAGAGGCATACATACATCAGATCCATAGAGAGCGAGAGAGAGAGAGAGAGAGGAAAAAAAATAGAATAAAAAATAAATGAATAAATAAATAAGTAGATAAATAAATAGATAAATAAATGAATAAATAAATGAAAAAATAAATGAAAAATAAATAAAAATAAATAAATAAATAAATAAATAAATAAATAAATGTATAAATGTATAAATGTATAAATGTAAAAATAGGTATGCATTTACGCGTGTGTGTGCGTGTTCATATCTAAACTGAGCAAACATACGAATGTACAGGTGTATACGTGCATATCTGCAGTTACACATATGTACAAGAACAGCTGCAAAGGTCTGCATGTACGGTATGTGATGGAGTGCACTTCCCGAACAATCACTTGCTATGTTGGACCGATGGCATTTCTAAGCTGCCCTGGTCACCACTGAATCTCGAGAAATCATTCAAATTTGACCCAAAAGCACAGCAAAGACATGAAAACGCTGGAAAAAATATGATAAAATATGAGAAAATATTCTGCTCGTCCAAGGATCTGCTGTAACACATCATGTTTGCGAAGACCATCTTGCAGCCGTGCACGGGACATGTTTGCCAACCTGGCCCGGGAGATCGGAAGTTCCCAGTGCCTCAAAGAAACCATGGCTGCCAACCATGCCGGCATGTCATTTGGCTCTCCAGGCCTTTTTCTCGCAGTCCCCACAAGGAGTCTCGGTCCTGGTCATCTGCTGCTCACCAAGGATACAGGTCCTCTTGCTTAGATAGAAGTAGCTATAACTTGGATTATCCTATCTGAAATCACACAAACCCCAGGTCAAATCTAAAACTCACCCGATTGTTTCGCGACCTGGGTTCTACCTGCAGCTCTCGTCACCATGGTGTCGCTCCTCTGGCTTGGTATGCTTGAAGACAACTGTCCTCAAGGTGAAGGACACACGACAAGTGATGAAACGCGCCCCCTTTTCTGCAGGATGTTCGGGCTGAAACAAGGGCCAAGGGCATCATAGAAATGGTCCTAAATGAATTGAAATAATTGTTTCTGCCAAGATTCCTTGATTTGGTACTCATGTAATCAGATGCAAAGATAACCATTTTCGGAAGAATCCCACTGGACAAGGCGCAAAAACCTCACCAATTGCTCGTCGTCTGTGGCCACCTCTAGCCACACCACGACTTCAAAGCATCTGGAATGATTTCTTTTGAAAGTCTGTTTTCCTATAACCTGCTGTGAATCAGTTGGCTGCAAGATTTGGCCATCCGCATGGGGGCAAATGAGCTGCAGTAGAGTGCCGTTTCCGAATCGTAGCGCTGAGTATCTGTACTGCTTCATGTTCAATCACCTTCCTCATCCGATGGCCAGTTTTCCATATTACCTCTACGGATATTCTACTCATATACATGTCTAGGTATACATTCTTGCGTTGTGCATGCATACATATGTGTACGCTTGTGTAGGTAGACAAATAGAGTGATTGATTGGTTGATTGATTGATTGATTGATTGAGACATGGACGAGAAAGATAGAGAAATAGAGAGAGAGAGAGACAGAGACAGAGATAAGTAGATAGAGAGGGATAGATAGGGACTGATAGATAGATAGATAGAAAGATAGATGGATAGAAAGATAGATAGATAGAAAGATAGATAGAAAGAAAGAAAGATAGATAGATAGATAGAAAGATAGATAGAAAGATAGATAGATAAGGCACAGCTATATCCACAAGATACCCAACAAACCACTTTCACTTAGCATATTCTACCTGGTTGCGTGGAAAATCCATGATTTATACTGGTTTACCCATGAAAAACCAGAGGGTATCCCCGTTGTCCCATTTCCTCGCAGTTGGAACCCCACTCCAAGCGACACAGACGCAGCAACTGCCATGTCACTTCCAGGCTCTCTCGTTCCAGTCGCCTTCCGCACCTGCGGGAATGTCCTGGCAGAATGCGAATCAATCATTTGGAGGTTTCTCAAAATGGAGGACCCCTAAAAATGGCTGGTTTATTACTATAAATGACTAATTTTGGATGATTTGGGGGGGTCCCCTATTTTGAGAAACACCTATTTGGGTGCCAGAATTCTGAACCCCGAATATTGCTATTTCTAATGGACATCTATTATAAACCAATGGTTTTGGGGGTACCCTATTTTGGCACATACCCATTTGGTAATGGTAAAAAACCAAAAGATGTCAATCAAACCACCAACTAGGAATCATCTTGGGAATGATGAACCGCTTTCCTGATGAAAACGGTGCGGACGTTTTGGCCATGCTTCCTAACTCGAAGTAATGGCAAAGCCACGAAGTGCCTTCAGGGACACTAGTGCAGGGTCCCACATGAGGGGAACCGCAAGCGGTGGACCTTCAGTGCCAACCCCTTCGCGTTCGCGCTTAGTCCCACCACGCTGGGACGCCCTGCTATCCCACCACAGAGGATCCCCGGCCTCGGCGACGGCAGGAGTCGTTGCCGGGTTGCCATGGTGGATCCCCGGGGAACAAATGGTTACCCTCTGGTGAACTAACATGGCAATAGAAAATCCACCATAAATGGATGATTTCCCAGGGTTTCCCTAACAAAATGCTGGATTTTCCATTGCCATGTTCGCTCACCAGAGGGTATCATTTAGTCATTTCTTCCAACAGTAACTCTTTATCACTTATAATCCCTTACAGGCTCCAAACATATGCCTTACCAGGCTGACATCCTGAGGATAGAGAAGGTACCCTAGTTACTGTTAGAGGCAATGATTAAGTTAGCATTATTGGAGTAGGTACCACCATGGCGAACTGAACAAAACCATCCAACCAATCAACCAACTATGATTAGCTATATCCTGTTATATCTACCATAACTGGTCGCCCTAGTGATAACATAGCGCCAAGGGTCACCCCGCCTTTTTTCGGGATCTCAACATCTTTAAGGCCCAGCTATGCAAGGCATTCACAGCTGTTGGTTGGGAGGGAGCTGCGGCTGGAGCCAGGTGTACCCAGTGCTAGCCCTTCAAAGGACCTTTAATACGGCGGAGCGAGGCCAGGAGCGGCCCCCAGGAGTGGTGTGACCAAATGGTAAGGCCAAAGGCTCGTGAGAATTTACCACAATTTCATACTTCATCAAATGTACATTGATGAATTGCCCAAACCTTGGTCGCTTGACCTTTCATGAAATCTACAGCATTTCTTCAAAACACTTACCCAACAAGTACGAAGGGAAATATGAAATCATGCATGTTGGTTTACTTTCATTCCTTTTTACTCGTCCCAGCTCCACAACCACCAGTCTGATCATCCTTTTATCTTCAGATTTTCAGAGCTGTTGTCCTTTCATTCAGTCTACTTCTCCCTTCTCATTGCCACCAATTCACTGCTGGAACCCTGTCTCATTGTGAGACCTCACCCTGTTTTAAGGAAATCCCATGTCAACGTTGAGGCCAAACATCTGATGAGTTGAAGTGGAGGTGCCATTACTACAGCCTTGCTCATGGTGCAGAACATTGTTGCATCGCCTTCTTCATGAAATAAATGCACGGAAATAGCATGTGTAGGTATATGGGATACAATGTTTATACATGTGAATATGCATATTACAATACAGATATGTAGATTTGTCTGCATTTGATTGGTACCAGCAGAACGCAGCCATTCCGACTAAGTTATCAGCACACCATGGTTTCGCAACCAGACATGCACAAAGTGGGGCAAGTTAGATGGGTAGTAAGATGGGTAGTAAGCCATACGCACCGCAGCTTTCAGCCGAATTCAGCTGATCCCAGCATTAGCACGAGCAGAACATGGCCAGCAAGCAGGTACCCGTGCAATGTAGCTAATCTGTTAGCGAGTAAAGCAGCGGTACACCATAGATTGCAATTAGTTACCTGGAGAATGCGGCTAGTCCCAGGGCTAGTAAGGCATGAGCACACCATAGATTGTAACCAAATACCTGCAGAATGCAGCCAATTTGCATAGGTATCTGCGCACCATAGATTGCAACCGGGTAACCATAGAATGCACAATGTTTTTGCATCATCTTGCTGGTGGTGTTTTTGTTGTCGTGGACACCAATGTTGTGACTAGAAATACACAAGCAGAATGCACGAAATGTTTTTGTTGGTGCTTCTTCAGACTTGGAGGTTTTGTCCAAAAATGGTGTACCGTGGCTACTATTGGATGGTTACGTAAGTACCACCACGGCCAAACTCATGCACGGCCGTCCAGTCATGTGCATGCGATCCGGTGACCCAGCACTACAGTCAGCTTTCTGTCAAGGACCACACCCCAGCCAAATCTGGAACATCTTTTGCTTGTAAAGAGTCGCCTCAGTTGCAACTGCTGGAAGGTGCTGGATATTGTCACATTGACCAGTGCTGATGGTAGTGTCCATGAGTCGATGTCACTTCAACTTGTTTTTTCGTTGATTCATTTTCAGAGTTCTTGCTTCGTTCAAGAGTCTCGACAGGAGTTCCGACTGTCTGAAATGCATCGCAATCCCTCGGTACGGATCCTTCACCAGATACTAAAATGAGGGAGCAACACATTCCTCAAAACGTAAATGGTGCTTTCGAAGCAATAGGGGTACCCCAAAGTTGTGGCCGCAGCAAATTACTATAACTGCTTTATAAAGTGGATGATAGCTGGATGGTCCCCTAAAACGTGAGAACCTATTAGTCATTTTTATATAGCAATGAACCAACCATAACTTTGAGGGTACTCAAGCTATTAGTAACAACTAAGATAATTAATCATGTGTTTCTTGATTTTTATAGCCTTAATCAACCATTTATATGGTTGGGGTACCCTATGGCTTGAGAAAACTATTAGTAATTTATCGATCAACCATTTTTCAGGGTTTTCCTATAACTTGAGAGACCTAATTGTCAATCTTTACAAGCTATAGTTATTAACAACAGCCATAACAATTCCAATTTTGGCAGTGGGTCAGTTCACCCTTAGTCCCCCTGGTCCCCCAATCATTAACCATTGCTTCCCTTATTATTGTTGGTCAATATCCCCCTTAATTGGTTGGTTCGTCAAGAGCTTGACCCAGCTCGCCATATAGTTGGTATATCCACTACTATCGTTGGTTATTGTCCCCAGCTTTATTAATCATTAACCAACTAGATAACCAGCCAGGTTGGTTCATTTATATCAAGAGACCCTCCAAATCCGTTGCTGTCCACTGGTCGAATCACAGCTGTTGCAGTGGCCATTTCGTCAAATCACAGCGACTTCGTCCAAGAACAGCTCGCTCACGGGATAAACCTCAGCAGTCGCACCAGCGAAACGCTGCTTCCGCAGCAACGTATGCGGTCGGGTGTATGATGTAGGGGAGTTGATATGGTGGTTTCTCAAGCCATAAGGGCACCCAACAACGGTTGGTTTGTTATTGCAAATGGTTGATATTGGATGATTTGGGGGTACCCCTATTTTGAGAAACACTCATATAGTTGATTGATAGGGATAGTCACCAACAAACTTATGGTTAAACAACTATATGGTGGTTTCTCAAGCCAGTTGGGGGACCCCAAGTTCTAGTTGGTTTCTTACTAAAAATAATTCAAACATGATAACTGGGGGGTACCCCTATGACTTGAGAAACACCCATACATGATGATACATGCATCTGTATATGAATATGTGCATATTTTTGGGTACTCCAGGACACTACTCTTTAGACAAACTGAAACAGAAATCCAAAAATTGGTTTTACCTTGGTGTCCTGTGCGGCATACGAGCAGTGTGTGCCTGTGAACCTGTGCGTGCGTGTTGTTCTTCTTCTTCTTCTTGTTCTTGTTGTTGTTCTTGTTGATGTTGTTCTTCTTCTTCTTCTTCTTCACCTTGAGAATGGTGGTTAAAAATGGTGGATAGAGGTGGTTGACTTCTGTTCTTGTTTATTGTCAACCACCACTGGGCGCCACCGGAGTGCTGCCCGTCTGAGCTGTCCGGGCGCGGCCCGGAATCTTCACTTTGGCCGCACCTACGGGCACCGGAGGTGATTCGATTAACCAAGCCCTTAGTAATGCTGCAAGTGCTCATGGTGAAGGTGGGTTAGTAGATCTGAGTAGTTCATGGTTTATAATGATGACTGATGGGTAATAATGGTTTATAATGGTTGATGGCTACGAATGTTAGATCATGCTTGAGAATTCTTAATAATGCTTAAATCTCCAAAATATGCTGCTGGATGAACATCCCAACAAAGAGTAGTTTGGTCGCTGTGGAATGTCCACAGCTGGGGTACAGGGTTTTGACCCACAGCATCCCACAGCGAAATGATTCATAATGCAATGGATAATGATGTTTGAACAATATTCTGAGCATTGATTGATAACGGATAATATTTTCATTTGGATGCCATGGATCAATACTGGTCGCTTGACAGACTATTCCTATAATCATTGGCAAGCCAACCAATGGTGCCCATCATAAACCAATATTATAATATTGGTGAATTCTAATTGGTTGGATGATGCATCATGGATACAACTGATATGATCAGAACGATAGGAATCATTATTTGAAAGAATGTGGACCATGAGTGTGACCCATACCCATAAACGACTATCTTCATTCACCGCACAAGTGACCACTGATAACCGTCGGCGAGGCATCAATCGCGATTAATAATGACAAATTGTTACTATCCGTTGTTTACCTTGCAACGACTGAGTTTTGTCAAACCTCAGCAGATTAGTAACTTGCTGAACTACCCGTTTTTGGGACCGGACCTCTCTCACTCTGATGAGCTAAAATTGTTCCTCCCTCCACACGGTAATTGTGATCGAAAATGCAGTTGTGTAATCAAGTGAATGGTTGACCACACTGATTGTTCCAAGCATTGTATATAAAAATGCATAGGCTACGTATATCTGTGTGTATCCATATATATATATATATTATACATATATATATATATGTGTGTGTTTGTATATGTAAATATGAATATATACATGCATATGCAAATATAAAAAAATATACATGTAAATCTAAATAACTATGTATATATAATGTTTTAATTGTATACCTATATGTAAGTACACAAATAGAAGTATATATTATATAAATGATCAACTGTATAGTGTGCTTGTTATCCACGCACATGAGCCCCCAATGTTACCAAAGCTGACACCTTCAAAGTAGCGCTCAAAAGTATCCATCTGCAGAGTCGCCTGGGCTGGCAACTCCTGGCTGCGCTACCCTTTGACCATACGAGGCGCACATCGCTGCCACGTAGACGTGGTAAATCTACCAGCCCTACCATGGGTGGGTCGGAAGCTGGGTAGATTCGCCCTAAATGGTGGTTTCTCAGAATCGGGAACCCCCAAGTTATGGTTGGTTGATTACTATGAATGGTTAATAAGCTGGATGATGTTGGGGTACCCTATTTTGAGAAACCACCACTTCAATGATGGGAACGGCACTTGCAACGGTGGGTCACTCTGCCACTTGCAACGGCAACCCAGGATTGGCACCATCATGACATGCTCAGAGCCCCCGGCACTCATCAGAACTAGCCTGGCCGCGGTTGAACATGGGAGATACAGCTACTTGGTGGCTACCCAGGATGAAGCGAGCCACCCCTGGTTGATGATCACCTCGGGGGTATCCCCTAGTTAAGCCAACTGGTTTTCCCCCTAAAATGGAAACCCCCCGAGTTAATCAACCAGGGGTTTAGCTTCATCCTGGGTTACCAGTAATGATGAAGAATGATGGTCAATACATTCTGAATGATGTTTAATGATGGTTAGTAACCAAGAACCGTATGAATCACCAGCCATTTGAACAGCGGGTGTGGCATGAAGCGGACTTGAACGCGGTTTTTCAGTGACCGATTTTAGATGGTTTTAGTCCGTTGACCCCTCACTACTCTGACGCTGTATCCCAGGCAGCCACTGGCACAAATGGTCATGGCCAAAGCTCCTTGGCACCGTAGGCAGGGTCACTAGGTCGACGCTTCGAAAATCACATCCAGATGAAAGTCTCAGCTTGACTTGGTGAAACTTGTTCAAGAAAATTTTCAGGGAATCATCCAGATTGTAGCAAGTTCAATGCCTTTTGCCAGTGGGACCCCTGCTCGCATGCACGAATGGCTGCTCTGTAGACAACAGAATCAGGACTGATCCTGGCTGACAGCATTATGCGAAACAAATTCAAGGCCCTCTCCCACTCACCTGCGATTTCGAGTGTGTTTATGACTGCACCATAGCTCTCTGCATCTGGATGCACAAGCGCTTCTTGCATTGCATGGAAAAGGCTCAATGCTTCATCCCACTGTTCGCTTCGTTCGCAAGCATTGACAGCTGTAGTGTAGTTGACGCTGTTCGGCAAAATCTCCACTTCGGGCATCAGTCGAAACAAACTGCCGGCCAGCTGATGCTTACTACAGGTTCCCAAAGCAGCCATGGCTGAATTGAGACTGAAGCGATCCGGGCCCAGGGTTGCATGGGACATGGACAACAAGAAGCTTAAGGCCCACTGCCATTGAGCACCCTTGTGGCAAGCATTAATGGCTGCAGAGTAAGAAATTTCGTTGGGAGACTTCTCCTCTGCAGTCATTAGATCCATCAAACACAAGACCTGCTCCCATTGAGCATCACACGCACTGATAGCTGCATTGTAGCTGCTGACGTCTGGGCAAATGGTGCGTTCAGCCATCATGAAGAATAAGCTCAAGCCGTACTGCCATCTGCCTCCTCTTCCGCAAGCACTGATGACTGAACTCCAGCTGATCAAGTCTGGTTGAATCATCTGCTCCTCCATCTGACTGAAGAAGTACAATGCCCACTGCCATTTTCCGCATGTTTTGAAGGCAGCTGTAGTCGCATTGTAGGTAATTCTGTTGGGGCATATCTTCATACGAGGTATTGTCTCAAACAAGCTCAGGGCCAGCTGCCAGTGCAACCCCGTCTCACTAACACTGATGGCACTGATGGCGGAGTTGTAGCTTACGATGTCGGGATCAATTTTCTCTTCCATCATCCTTTCGAACAGTCCAAAACACTGCTGCCACGATCCGTCGCTGTTTTTCCAAAGGGAAATGGCTGCATTGTAGCTGAACAAATCTGACCGGATTCCCCTTGTAACCATGGCCTCAAAGATGACGAGTGCTCGCTTCCATTGACCACCTTTCTCAAGTGCGGCGATGATGGCATTGTGACTGTTTGTGGTGGGCTTGGCTTGCCAAGTCCACATCTCCTCAAATAATCTCAATGCTGTCTGCCATTCAGTTTGGTTTCCGCAGGCAGTGATAGCTACATCGGATGTTAACTGTCCTTGGAAGGTTCTTGCCTCACCCATTGCCTCTAGTAAACTCAATGTCTTCTGCCATTGACCCCCCTTTTCCAATGCACTGGCAACTGCACTATAGCTAAAACTATCAGGGACAAGTTTTTCCTCTGGCATTGCCCGTAATAATTGCAGTGCCAGCTGCCACTGCTGACCCTTTGCGCAAGCACTGAGTACACCATTGTGGCTAATGATGTCAGGAAAGATTCTCAGCGCCAACATCATCCCCATTACTGCAAGTGCGTGCTGCCATCGGCCCCCCTTCTCACAAGCACTGATTGTCGCGTTGTGAGTGATGACATCTGGAGAGATCTTCGCCTGAGGCATTGCTTTCAAGACACTCAATGCCTGCTGCCATTCACCGCCCTTCTCAAGAGCACTGATAGTCGCATTGTACGCAATGACATTGGGCCGAACCTCTGACTCAACCATAAACTTCAACAAACTCGACGCCTGCCTCCAGGCAGTGCCCTTCTCACAAGCAGTAATGGCAGCACTGAAGGAGAAAACATTGGGTCGAGTTTGTGCTTCAAACATTCCGTGCAAGAGTCTGCAGGCCTGTTGCCATCGTTTTGCCCTGGCACAGGCCGAAATTCCAATGGTATATTCCTTCGGACTGGGGCAGTGCCATGACGACCTTGTGGCCAATTCAAAGGCATCGATGGCATCTGACGGCTTCGGCTCGGCCAATCTCTTCAGCACATCCCGAAAATCCAATCCTCGCCCCAAGGGGAACCTGGACGGGCGCATGAACCTGGACCAAAATGGCCTCAACATGCGTGAAAAACGGCGTGGAAAACGTGGTGCCTATGGCACGCTTATTGATGCGGATTCACCATGGATGAGCTGATTGACCTTGAGTGCCTGAAGTCTGGCGCGCGGTTCACCAGTTAAGCCACTTAACCTGGTGGCCTTGATGAACCAGCGGGGCACCCTGGGGTTTTCACCAAATTCTCCCTGCGTCGCCAGGCCCGAATCCCAGCAAGGCCCGGAAACTTTCGCTTGGCAGCACCTGAGGTCGCTCCTCCGAGCCAAGAGGTCTCTTATCACGATCCTTAGCGGAGAGAAGGACTTCCAGGAGGCCAGGAAGTGAGTGAATCGAATCGCGGATGCGGATTTGCCAAAGCGGTTCCGGCAAACTCACCTGGAAGTCGAAAATCCACGATTTTTACAATGGTTTTCCCCGTCAAAATGGTGATTTGCAGCTTCCGGGTGAGTTTGCCAGAGGGTAAGTGGTAAAAGTTAAAAGGTGAATCTTGCTGATGAATAGACGCCAGCTCCCATTCAGCGGTAAAAGGTGAATCTTGGTTCGTGATGGATGGTCTTAACCATGGGTCGTGATCATCTTCCCCTGAAACTGTTGATCGCTGGCATGGTTGATCATCATTTCTCCCGCTGATCTGCTACAATGCCACTCCATCGCTTGGTTGGGAGTCTAACTAGAGTCCAATCACGGAGAGCAAGCCGCCTTCAGTATCAACTTCCATGATCGCCTGAATTTCATAACAAGATAAGTGCCCGCATGTCGAATGCTGCTCTTTGCTGAACAAGGGGCCCTCCAACATGGCATTGCGAAAATCATCCTGGTTATAGTTACAACCATCATGAAGTCGTTGGGCGTCGCACTTATGAAGGTCGTTAACAAATAATGAAACCAATAGCAATCTAGCATGAAGACTCTTGAAGATTTCTAAAAGCTGACTTTATCAAATATGTTTCTCCTTGATTTCAGTGCTTTCAAAAATCGAATCATCTACATTGAATATATATATATATATATTTATTTAAATAAACAAATAAATAAACAAATAAATGAATAAATAAATAAACAAACATATATGTCAAAAATTCTAGTTGAACTCAGCATCACAAAGTTTCAGATTGACAACTTTCCAAACCCTCGGCTCGCCGCGCCAGTGCAGCTCAGTGTCATGTTGAAGTCCGCCAACTTGTCTCGCTCGTGCACCTGAGCATGGCCAATCCCTGGCAGGTGGCTTCATGATGCTGGCAGCTCAATGATGGGCGGCTCATGAAGATGTTGGCTTCGTGATGGTTTCTCAAGATGTTAGCTTATGTTGGTTTATCAAGATGTTGGCTTATGTTGGTCTATCAAGATGTTGGTTTTTGTTGGTTTGTGAAGATGTTGGCTTCGTGGTTGTTGGTGAAGAATGGTGATTGACGCTTATCCCCCTGACGTAGGTTTCTCAAGCCAGTGACTGGGGAACCCAAAGTTATGGATGGCTTATACTCTAAACGGTTGATACAAAGGATGATTACTGGGGGTCCCCCTATGGCTTGGCAAACACCCAAATTTGGTGAATAACGCTGATTCATGCTCAATGATGATTATGGCTGCTACTGGTTCATGATGCTTAGTTGATGTTTATTGATCATCATCATCATCATCATCATCATCATCATCATCATCATCATCATCATCATCATCATCATCACCATCCTCATCATCATCATCATCATCATCATCATCCTCATCATCATGGTTAGCTGCTACAACTAAGATCATTCTCGCTTCGTTAGGTGCCCAAGATGATGCCATGCTTGCCCTGCTCCCCTGCGGCGCCCATACGCCCAGCGCTCCTCGTCGAAGATGACGTGGGTCACACCCACCAGGTCAGGGTCCAGCAGCAGCCGACGCCGAAACACCTGGGAGCACCACCATGGCACCCACCAGAGACAGGTGTGTTGGTAGGGTGCCAATGTTTACCATAGGTAAAGGTAAACTTTGGCACCCTATAACACCTATAAGTGCCAAAGGTGTGTGATTGATAGGTGCCAAGTGGTTGTTACCGTTTTTCGGGTGTTCATTGTTTGAAAAATGTCTGTAATGATTTGAAATCCGATAACATGGTTGCACAAGCACCATGCGCAAGAAATCAATCCCAGACTCTTCGGGTCACATGTGCCTTTGATGAAAGATAGTGCGCAATCTAAGCTGCTTAAAGGCTCCAGAAAGAATTTCAATGTCAATGAATTCCTGGCCAACAAGGCAAAATTCTGCCTTGCCCAGAAGTGTCGCTGCTCTGCATCGATTCTTCCAGGCTTTGACCCCGCAGCCACTGAAGAAAACAATGCTTGGCTGCAAAAACCTGTGTACCTTTTGATGGTTGCATATTGGATGAGCGGAATTGCCCATCTACACAATCTTCACATGTTGGTTTTGGAGCTGCTTCGTCCAAGGAGCTCCCAGGGTACAAAAGACCAAGCGAGCATGTTCTGATTGCGATGCAGACGGTACCTGTTCGCGATGTGAGAACTGGAGGGCTACCTGTCCGGCTAGGAAAAGAACTGGATATATAAGTCCACAGCAGGCTGTCTGCTCTTTGATTGAAATTTCACAAGTCTCTTTGACTCTTTTTTCCTGTTGTGTTATGGTTTTCTGGTTCTGAGTGGGGGAAACCCGCAATCTCATGTGCACTCAGCCAATTCCCAGCGGCCTGGAAATTCGCTGCAAGACTTTCACCAAACTCTGATCACCAAGCCATGGAAGAGGATCCCAGTGTCTTGGCTCATGATCTTTGCCAGTGCTGTTCTGTCACGCTAGTCCCCCAAACATCAGGCAACTAGGCTTTGGATTCAACTTGGCTTAACTTGGTTCAACTGCTCATTTGCTGCTCTTGGTTGTTATCCACTAATTTCTGTAATGCTAAACTATGACTAACAATCTTATTGACCATAATTGACCAAGATTGACCAACAATTTCCATCAGCTCGGCATCAAAACCCAGCACCGGAGGCGCCTGGTATCCAACGTCAGCACCCAAGCGTTGGCATCGTTCGACCGCAATGCGTTCCTTGGTAGGCACCGTGTTGGATCCGCTGTGTGTCGGCCATAACGGACCTGCTTCGTAATCTGGTTATCCCGAAGCAGGTTGAACTGAAAAAGTGTATTTCGCATTTTGAATTTAGCTCTCTTGTGCTGCTGACTGAAAGCCAAGAAGTGCAACAAGTGCAGAGACACCTATGAGCAAGAAGCAGCACAAATCGAGAAGTGTCAAAGAGCGCAACTCTTTTGAGAGGACAAAAAAAGTGATGTGAGACGAGCCTTTGTGAGGAGGAGAAAACGCCCAAAACGAGAATGCCACTAGAAGATCCAGGTCAAGTGATAATCCGCTTTCGCGGCTTTCAAATCACCTGACTCTCTGAATCTTTTTGAGGGGAATGTCTGGGAGCCTTGGAGGAATGACCATCCCAAGGTTTATGATGGTTTGTGATGGTTTTACAAGGCTTCATAGTGGCGAATCGCCTTTGCCTAATGATGGCTCATGATGGTTGATAATGGTTTATGATGGTTTCTGCTGGCTTATACCAGCAAAAAATCCAGCGAAGATTCGTGAACGCGACCCAACTGACCATCATTACACATCTATTCTATAACAACTGTTCTTGGCAAGCAAAAGTTTACCTGGCTTTGCAATCAACAGCAGTGAAGATTCGGGAAGAGATTGACAAGAAGCGTCAAAATTTGGGACCAATTTTGACTTACAGCGAGCAAAAATAATGCAGGCCAATTGGAAGACGAATGAGGGACACATGCAGCAGAACTGGGAGACAACTGGAAGCCAAGTGAAAGACCCACGGGGGCAAGACAAGCTGGGAGACAAGTGCATACAGAAATGAAAGGGGGGAACAAATGGAAAAGCACAGGGGATAAATGGGAGACAAGTGGGAAAAAATGAGGGATAGGTGAAAAACAGACATGAACAAGTTGGGAAAGGAAAGACAAATGGGAGACAAATGGCAGACGAGGTTCCAAGATTCCGGGAACTATGCTCAAAAAGAAGTGGAAGACAAATTGGAGAGCAATGGAAACACCTCAGAAATAAATGGGAGACAAGTGGCCGGGTAAAGATCCGCAGCTGCAGGACAAAGCTGGGAGACAAGTGCGAAACACTGGCACACGAGTGGGAACCCAATAAGACACCAGGCGAAAACCCAAATGGAAAAAGATGGGAGACAAGTGGAAGACAATTCCAAAAGCACTGGGAAAGAAATGAAAGACAAGGAGAACAAGCCACATCAATTGCGAGACAGATGCAACACCAGGCACAAACATCTGCAAGACAAATGGAAAACAACTGGACACACCCGGGAGATAAGTGGAAAGGCGGGAGTGGGAAACAAATGGAAAAGAATCGAAGACATGTGAGAGACAAGTTCAGGACGGACGCAAGTGGGAGGAAAGGTGTCAGACCAGTGGAACAGAACTCGAAGGCAACAAATCAACAAAAACTTGAGACACAAGTGGCAAACTTCAATGGGCAGCGAGAAAGGCCCTTGCAGACAAAGGGGATCTAAATGGGAGACAGCTGGGAAAGGAAAAATGGCAAACAAGCTTCAGGGCCAGACCCAGAGGTTGAAAACCAACAGGCGTTGCTGTTGGGATTACACCTTCCTATCGTCTGAGATCCCAGCTGGCTGTGATCAGAGTATGTGAGGAAACCAGAAACAACAAAGGGCTAGCAATAGGTGTGGCTGGGAAACCTGATGGTCTGAGTGATTTTGCCACTAACCCATCACCCAGTTGGCTGTGATGTCAACTTTGGCAACAACCTGTGAGAGTCAATAGGAAGAGGTTTGTCCATCTATGCTTGTTCTATCTGAGTTTATCTGTCCATCTAGCAAATAGATGCATGAACCAGCCAGATCCACCATGAAAAACAGCTAGATTCTAGATGAAACCATGAAACTGGACAGCCAGAAACTCCTGATCCACATGAACCCGCCCGAAATTCACCATGGAAACTGCTGCTTGATCCCCATCCTGGCCCACTGTCGGGGGACTGCCAGCGTGGTCGCTGCGATTCGCCGCGGCTGCATCACCAAGATCTTCGCCTGCCCAGCTGGAGCTCAACCATTGCAACCAGCTGCAAATGATGAACTTTTTATTGGAGCTGCTGCTGGTTTTCATGTATCAATTTGTTTTGGTAAAACAATAAACCATAAAACAGTACAAATAATTGACCAATAAAAAGTCCAATTATTGGTCAATTATTTGTCCTGTTTTGTTTTATGGTTTTATTGGAGCTGCTCAATGATTTTACATTGTTTTGTAAAGTCTGACTAAAACCATTGAGCTCCAGTGCTAAAGTCATAGTCTGATCAATGATGGATGATTCAATTTACCAATGATGGATGATGGATGATTAATGATTGCTTTTTAGATGGTTACTGG
This sequence comes from Symbiodinium kawagutii, assembly GCA_009767595.1. Lineage (NCBI taxonomy): Eukaryota > Dinophyceae > Suessiales > Symbiodiniaceae > Symbiodinium > Symbiodinium kawagutii. The sequence goes on from VSDK01016794.1 coordinate 380,539, forward strand.
AGTTCCAGTACTAAAGGAATTACTCCACGGTTTTTAGATGGTTGCTCAAGCATCATTGAAAACCATGATACATCATTAGTAAAGTCTTCTTACTTTTGTATCAATGATGGATGATTCAATTAACATAGGGGATGAGAGATCCAGCACTAAAGTACTGAAATTGAGAGTACTAAATTGCTTGGAGAGTACTAAAAATTGATATCTCGTAAACCTTCTGTCTCCTGTAAATGGAGAGTACTAAATCTAAATTGACTGCTCAACCACTAAATCATCAACCATTTAAAAACCATTATCCATCATTGATAAGTCTCCCTCTTACTTCTGTTGATGATGGATGATTCAGTTGACAAAGTGGAGGATTCAATATACTAAAGATTGATGATTAATGATGGATGATTCAAGTAATGATGAATGATTTAAGTTGGGTGATTGATTAAATTTACTTAAATGATCTGTCAACTGATTGAAGATGCAAATTTAATCGACGATTAATGATCTGTCCATTATTCTTACTTTTATTGATGATGGATGATTCGCAAATGGATTATGAATCATAATGGATCCAAATGATGATTTTAAATTCACAGGACTAAGAGGACTGTCCACCATCCATATCAGATTGAAAGCCCCATTTTTTTCGACGAAACTAAAGCGGTTGCAGCTTGTTGCATGCGACCGGGCTCACTTTGGAGCGTTTGTGACACGAAGCGCCGACAGTTGGACGTGCAGAGTTACTGCTCGGTGGCTCTGGTGTAGCTTCAGGACAGCCCACCTGACTTGAAGCATCTCACCATCTACCAGGAGGAACCATCAGTAACAGTCACATTCATCAAGTAAATTGTCAACAAACCAACCTCTATATATCATTGACCAATAAGGGTTTTTAGGAGTGCTCCAACCAGAACCTAGCATGTGCGCAGTGGCCACCATTTTAGGCTTGAACTTCACAGGACTTTTTGCGCCCATTTGCTCCCAATGTCTTGGCATAACAAAGTGTGATGGCAGTGGTGCACTTGTCGCACTTGCGGGATCTCTTCTAAGCAGGTATCCCTATGCCTTTTGTGATCTCTTCTAAGCGGGTATCCCTGCATTGTGAACCATGGTAGTGGGCCATCTCTTTTACCATCAGACATGCCCATGAGTTCATCCAAGTTTCCGGATGCCCATCTGTCCATGCTTGGCCCCTAGGTGCTCCTTTCAGCGTCCCGGGGAAGCAAAACGAGGTAGTCAGTGACCGAAATCTGCATCACTCCAGATAAGAAGCAGCTACAGTAGATATATTTTGTATAATGGTTTCCTACAAATGGTTACTAAACTGGATGGTCCCCTATGATGGTTTCTCAAGCCAGTTTGGGAACCCCAAAGTTACGTTTGGAGTTTATTCCTATAAATGGTTACTAAACTGGATGAAAACTGGGGGGGTCCCCTATGACTTGAGAAACCCCTAATTATATGACTAAAGAGCTGAGCTGATTTGCTTAGAGCCATCTCAACGTTAAAGCTTGATCCTTGTGTGTTATCCCTAGTTGTTCAATATCAACAATGCTAATAACCGTCATTAACCATTCTTAACCAGTATCAACCCTTTAGTCACCATCAACCATTATACCCATAATTGAACCGTCGTGGACCATCGTTAACCACTGCTGTCTATCATCATTGATCAACCAGGATTGTCAAGATCAAGTTTCTAAGTTCCACCCGTGAAGCTTCACATAGTCACTGGGTCTGCAAGTTGCATCGCGGCAAATTGCATGGGCCAGTTGTGGTTGTTTGGTTGGACGGTCGGTGGGTTCCTGATCCATTCTGGCTCTTCCGCATCCCCAACAGTTCATCATTCACCAAAACTACAGCTACCGCTGATAATTCTTGTGCCATCACTAACCATCAATTGCTTCACTATCTTAAACCGGCATAGCCTTTGGATATTTTCCCACAACGAAGCATCATCTTCAGTATTCGAGATATCCCCAACCGTGAACAAGATTCGAAGAAGTTTCTTGGTCATTCCAAACCACAAGACTTTACTGGTTGGTGGTCACAACCCACTCCGAGAATATGTGCATTGTCCTACTGTAGATGCTGTGTTTGTGAACTTCCATGTTGACACGTCCATCCATTTCCGATGTGGCTGTGGGTCAAAACTCTGTACCCCTGGTTCCCTCACCATTCACCACGGTTTTCCCTTTTTATTAGTAGGTTTTTATACCCCATGATCCATGATCAACATTGACCCATAGCCATGTTTCCTTACGCAAACTTTCGGCCTCAAACATTGAAGCTTTCGGACCGGGCATACTCAGCCAGCTCCTTGATACTCTCACCTCAGTCCCGGAACTTGGATCCGCGGTTGATCGAGAGAGGGTATGGCCACCATCAGTAAACATGAGAATCATCCATGATTAATCAGATGTTGGGCAAATCACTGTGAATCATGGTCATCAACCATCTATTCTTAACCATATGGTGTCATCAACCATCTATTCTTAACTGGTGTTGATCAATCATACATTCTCCAGCATTCATTCAAAATCAGGTCAACCATCCTTGCCATAGATTTACCGGCAAAAGATGCTCCATGACGGATCCATGACCCTGGACCCGTCCCTTGCGCGCCACCACCGCGACGCGAAGCCGATGCCACGCCTGACATCACTTGCCGCTCGGGCGGTAGGTTGGGCAGCAGCTCTTCAAGACGAAGTCCGACCTACGAAGGGATCCAGGTCGCAAGCAGCTCAAGCCATAGGGCTGCCCCCAAGCCGTGATCATCCGAGTAAGGGTTATAGGTTACTCCATAGGGGTAGTGATCACATCTTTTACAAAGCTCAGGGGTGAAAAAGGGGTACCTCCAGTCAAATCATCCAGTTCTTTTGAGAATTTTATAGTGATAAACTCGTTCAAAGATATCATCCAGTTCTCATCTCAAAATAGGGGGGTACCCGCAGTGATTGTCCTCGTAGTAGTCCGTCATTTCTTAAACCTGGGGGGGTGTAATAGTGAATCCAAATCATCCTTTGTATTAGTCATCGACAGTAGTAAACTCCAACCATCACTTTGGGGTTCCCAAACTGGTTTGAGAAACCATCATAAACCAAGGGTGATCACGTCCACAAGGGGGATAAGAACCTCGTCATTTTGCCTGTGCAAAAAAATACGCCAGAATCTTTGCACTGGGATTTCGTGCCCCAAGATTTCACGAACATGTTGGGCTCAGGGTAACCCCATGGAGTAGCCATTGGCATGATTGTTTTCAAGCAAAGTACCACCAGCAACATGTGGAGGTATCGTCATCCAATAGTGCTGGGATCAAAGCCAGGTGTTTCCGGATGAAGCTTTGGCAACGACATACTGAGCTCAACAGGTAGCCTCCTGGGGGGTTCTTTGAAGGTGAGGCGCAACAAACCGTCGCGTGGTTCCATGTTGGATCGGTCTCTTCGAGTCCCCTGACCCTGGTGAAGTGATGTGAAGCGTACAAATGGTAAGAATATGGTCGATATATGGTTACAAGAAATATAGTCGCTCTATGTTTGTTTCTGGTCGTCAATATGGTCATAAGAATATGGTCGTTATATGCTTCTTATATGGCTGTGGGTCAAAACCCTGTACCCCTGGTTCCCCTATCATTAACCAGTGTCTTCCCTACTATTGTTGATCATTATCCCCCATTATTCGTGGGTTAATATTGACCCATAGCCATATAGTTGGTATATCCACTACTATTGTTGGTGAACTTATCCCCAGCTTTAATAACCATTAAGCAAGTTGTTAACCAGCCAGGTTGGTTGAGAAACCACCATATGCTTGTTTTCCCGTATCATTAACCATGATTTTCCCTATGAAATTGTTGGTCATTATCCCGCATGAAATTGGTGGGTTACTATTGACCCATAGCCATATCCTTTTTACCCCCCGGAAAACAAATACAGCGACCTCAACTCTCCACGGTTTCACCGCCTCCTCCTGCGTCTCCAGCAGCTTTCGAGCTTTCTGCAAGGTCCTCAGGTGCCAACAGCTTTGCTCCAAGCTGGCTCTGAGGCGCACGTTGGGCGCACAAGGTGGGGCCCCCAACCTTATAAGTTGGTGAGCCATTGAAGCATAGTGATATCTACCATAACAGGTACCTAACCATGGCTATAACTGGTACCTTAGTACCATAGCCATAGCTACCAACGAACCCCAAACCCGTTTGGAGCCCGCTTCGCAGGCGTCACCGTTCCCTCCCCGTTCCAGCCCAGGCGCAGCTCGTTCTCTAAGATCAACGTCGTTTGCCGCTTCTCTTTGCGACGGCATGGGCTCTCCGTCAGCTCCTGGGGTGACGGTTTCGCCGCTGGTCGCGGTCGCGGTCGCGGCCACGTTGACCGGGAAAGCGAACCGCCAGTCGTTTCGGATGGCAGTAGTTGAAAAACGAGCAGAAAGGGTTGGTTTACTACTAAAACTGTTTTTTGGTTTAGTACTAAAACTGCTTGATTACTAAAACTGCTTTATTAGTGAAAATGCTTTGAGACAAAATCATTTTGGGCTACCCCTTATTCGCAGAAACCACTATAGTAGTTTCAACATGTTTCAAGTTTCAACTCATCTCTGTTTGCCTATCATTTGGCTGTGGGTCAGAACCCTATATTTTTGTTGGTGAACTAATCCCCCATTATTGGTTGGTTGATATTGACCCATAGCCATATGCTTGTTACCCAGTTATGGTAGATATAACTATACTTAAATGGCTTGTTAATCAACTTATAACCAGGGGGGCCCACCTTGTGTTCTGTTTTTTCCCACGAGTTTACCATCCAGCTGCCCCCTCCTCGTCCATGGCATGATGCCGCTTCGCCAAGTCCCGAGCCAGATTCTGCAGCTGCGCCGCCTTCTTCTCGGTAACGGGGCTCCAGGTGGACAGGTGTCCAGAATTTCGGTCCACCACCTGGCGACCAGGAAGGGTCAGATCTCACCGGTCAGATCTCAAAGATAGGTGAGCTAAGCATAGCTAAGCTAAGCTAAGCTTAGCTAAGCATCAGAACTTGGGTCAAAGCATCTCCCGTTCAGGGCAGGTCCCTCGTGGTTTGGTCAGGCCCCTCCCCATCCTCCCCATCCTCCCCATCCTCCACCTGGTTGTGGCCGTTGTACACGTTCCATCCAGCCGTAGGATCCAACAGGCTCTTGGGCGGCTCATCTGCATGGAACGGACCTCGGGCTTTGGCGCCGTTGCAGGGATGTTGAGTTTGGCGCAATCAAATGAAAGAGACTTGGACAAGTAAGGAGACAAGGACCTTCAAGCACTTCAAGTACTTCAAATGTTTCAGGATACTTCAAGTACTCTTGTACTTCATGGCTGGATTTCCATAATGTCAGGTTTGTGACGACACCGGCGAACACAGCCCTCCGGCAATTGGTCGTTTAGAGCGAAAGTTGAGCCTATTCGGATTGATGCAGTTTACAGATGTTTGTGATGCTTATAGATCACAGGTCCAAGATCATTTGAAGAAGGCTACATCCATGTGGGTCAAGAACATGCTAGGAAGGGGGTTCAAGTCGCGCCATGTTGGGGGCACCCAGGCGGTTGATGGGTTTTCCAAGCGTCGTTCGAGAACCACGTAGCCGCAATAGGGCACCTGGCAAGAGAGGATGCCGAAGGCATGTTGAACACAACTATGGCATCTCTGCATTATTTATGCGAAGGTTGATTAATCATAATTCATCAGGGATGATGATGATGATGATGATGATGATGATGATGATGATGATGATGATGGCAATGGATGATGATGATGATGATGATGATGATGATGATGATGATGATGATAATGATGGTGATCATGGATGATGATGATGATGATCATCATGATGATGATGATGATGATGATGATAATGATGACTTTGACGATGACGATGACGATGATGATGACGATGAGGATGAGGATGATGATGATGATGATGATGATGATGATGATAATGATGGTGATGGTGGTGGTGATGTTGATGATGATGATGATGGTGATGGTGATGGTGATGGTGGTGTTGATGGTGATCATGGATGGTGATGATGATGATGATGATGATGATGATGATGATGATGATGATGATGATGATGATGATGATGATGATGATGATGATGATGGCAATGGATGATGATGATGATGATGATGATGATGATGATGATGATGATGATGATGATGATT
>VSDK01016794.1:388203-400586 GCA_009767595.1 Symbiodinium kawagutii
GATGATGATGATGATGATGATGATGATCATGACGATGATGATGATGATGATGACGATGATGAGCACGATGATGATGATAATGATGGTGATGATGGCAATGGATGATGATGACGATGATGGTGATGATGATGATGGTGATGGTGGTCATGGATGATGATGATGATGATGATGATCATGACGATGATGATGATGATGAGCACGATGATGATGATGATGATGATGATGATGATGATGATCATGACGATGATGATGATGATGACGATGATGAGCACGATGATGATGATGATGATGATGATGATGATGATAGGAGGAGGAGGACGGCAAGAAACCTTCAACTGTTTGCTCTTGATACAGCTCACGACAGCCTTGGACACCACCGGCGCTGTGAGCTCATCTTTGGTGCTGGCTAAGGCTAAGCAGCCTGGCCATGGCGAAGCAGCATGCCGGAAGCTTAGGAAAACGATGGTTATCTTTATCATTTTTTATAAATGGCGTGTTTATCTTTATCATTGTTAAGTGTTTATGCCATTTATCATGTTGTTTATCATGTTGTTTATCATGTTGTTTATCATGTTTTTTATCATTTTTATCATTCAACCCTTGAAAAAAGAAGGAGGAAACAGCGCCTAGTGGACAAAACAATTGGATCCGAAATGATTTTCGACCCCTGATGATCCTGCACAGTAGCGATAGTGGAACCCTCTGCAGTCACCACCCACTAACCGATTCTTCACCAAAGCATGAACTCTTAGGTTCCTGAAGGGGCACATTTTGGATAGAGATCTCCGTCCAAAAGTTTTCTCGAAATCCGAGATGCACTTCTACAGATGCAACTGATTTACAGTAAATCCCGAGCAGTTTCCAACTTGTTCTTCAGAAGTTCCCTGATTCCGCGTTTGGTGTCAATTGAACCCAGCTCAGCCACCTGATCGACGATTGAGATGCTAGGCAGTAATGATGGCTCATCCAAGATGATGCCAATCAGGCCAACTGTTGAATTTCTACGTTAAGGTTCAACATGGTCCAATAAATATGGTTAACCGTACGCTTGACGATTGCCCTAAGATTCCACTCGTTGGACACCGGCGTGGTTCTTGACTGCTCTCGTTGAGTCCACGGCGGCTCCTGCCACACAATCTCCGTGCGTCACCAAGACCAAGTTCGCACCATCCAATTTCCCAGCCTGCGATTGGGCGGTCAGATTCCGTGAATGTGCAATGTTTGCAGCAATGTGTGAATGCGATATGCATATGTATCTATATATAAAATAACTCAATAAATAAATAAATAAATAAATAATCAAATACATAAATAAATAAATAGATAAATGAAAAGATAAATGAATAAACAAATAAATAGATAAAAAAAATCATATACATATATATATATATATTTACATATATATATATAAATATATATATATATACATATATATATATACATATATATAAATATATATATACATATATATACATATATGTATGTATATACAATTTCTTTTGATATGGGTTCTTCTCAAAGTAGGAGACCCCCAAATCATCCTTTTTAATCATTATCAGTAATGAATCATCCATTTTTGGGGTCACTATTTTGAGAAACCGCCCTTTGTACACATGAAAATCAATGCAACAGGCCGCAATATCTACAAATGTCTGCCATTCAGGGCCGCGTTTTCACCAGCCGTGTGATTACATGGCCGTAGAAGACTCATGCAAATGGGTCGTCCACAAATGGAAGCCGATATTTCCCAACCTGGTGGTCCCCGGAGTTACTCCGCGGTTCCATTGCCAGCCTTCTCACTGAGTTGTTCAACGCGGATGGCCAAGCGAAGTTTCCCATTCTTCTCCGGCCACGTCGGGGTGGTGCCTTGACGCTGGTGGTGATAAACCAAATCGCATGAGGATGGTTCACAATGGAACTAGTCATGAATATGCATGAATTGTGATCATGAATAATGACAATCATGAACAACTAGTGAAGATTTGTAAACAGCAAGCCGTCGTTGAGCAAAATTCAGGGAACACCATAAATCAACTCAAGCAAGTGCCAAACCAACTCCCGATGGAGCAGGTGCTTAGTGCAAGCTCCCAGGCGACCCAGCCATCCAGTGGCTTTTTCTGGCCCCTTGCGCTGCCATAGTTTTGTTCGTCCAACAATTCCCAAGTGATTCGTGCTTGCCCTCATCATTCAGATTGCCTAACTGATGCCTGCGATGTGTTTCGTTTACCAAGTTGACTGTGACCGAATTGCGTATCCGAAAATGAGTGGAATCGACATGTACTTTACACCTTCAACTTGCTTCGTGCACGGTAAAAAAACATGGACCCAGAGATGAACAGGCGGAGAACGGGTTTGAAATGCTGGTCGGCTTGGATTGTCTCTGCACTCCCCAGCTTCAACCATGGGGTATCCGAAACTTTTGGATCATTGGTTCAATATACACAGTCAGTGGGATAAGTTGCACAGCTCAGTTCACACCACGTGCCCACCTACGAGGTGGGCAACCCTAGTTATAACTTGGTTTATAAGGCTACTTAACTGTACTTATATCTACCATAACTAGTAGTTAGCCTAGTTATAACCCAACGGCTATAGCTGGTCAGGGTCCCACCTTGTACCAGCTCTCCCACCCCCATTCAAACCCTCCAAATGCCCGGGCCTATGAAACCCTCCGCCGTGCTCGATCTGGTGGCATCGTCATCGCCAACCCCAACGATCCTGGATCAGCTGATTCCCTGACCCAAACCAAACACCCGACATGTTTGCTTAATGCGCAAATACATCTACAGTATGCATTTATAGATATATATATATATAGGTATATGTTGATTTATATGTTTGTTTAAACAAATTATGTATAAATAAATATGTACATATGTATATTTCTATCTACAGATATATCAGATATTCTAAAATATGGCCCCCCTTAGTTATAAGTTGATTAAGATTCGCCATTTAACTACAGTTCTATCTACCATTTGCCTGGTAGTTACCCTAGTTATAACCCAAGTTAGCTAACGTTTCGGGGGCCCGGTCCCTTGTACATCATATCTCATCAGCAGCATATCTCACCATGCCAGCCGCTGGCTGCTGGCTCCTCACGTCCGTGGGGACGTAGGCGCAGATCTCTTCCGGGCTTCGCATCTTTGGGCCGGGAGGTTCCCACGATCCAAAGTACGCAGGGGAAAAGACCTCACCTGGCACCCATGCAGCTGTTAACCCCTGGAGATGTTGGCAACCTGAACCAACCTATAAGGCAAAGGTAGGGAAAACCAATAAGTTTATATAGATTAGTATCGCTTATCATCGTTTATTGTCATTTGTCGTCATTTATTATTGCTGATCATCATTGATCATCCTTTATGATTCTGAGTACGGCCATGTTTACTTCTGATTGCTATGATCATTATTATCATGATTAGCATTATTGGCATTACTATTAATATCATCATTATCATTAATTGTGATTTTTATGAGTATCATTATCATTCGTATTGTTATCATTAATCATTGTTATCAATATATTTATATATATATATATATATGTATGTATATCATCTGATAATCATATGAATAAAGATCTTCACTACATCAACAATGAATGACTACCTCCTTCGCCGCGCTTCACCATGCCACCAGGTCACCCAGTTGCCGATCCACGCAGAGGCCGCAGTTGAAGACGCGGCAGATCTCCACGGCAGTTTCGATGCACCTCACGGGCGATGCTGTGGGAAATCTGTGGAAATAGAAAAATCATGTAGCTGTAGTATGTTCTTTATCTTTTCTCTATATATACATATATATGTATATATATATATATGTTTTTTTAATGATGTTTTCTATAGAATAAAAAAATAAACGTTGCTGTTATATGGCTGTGGGTCAAAACCCCGTACCCTGATTGCCCCCATGATGAATCATTGTTTTCCTTATTATTGTTGCTTATTATCCGCCATGAAACTGGTTCGTTAATATTGACCCGTAGCCATATAGTTGGTATATCCACTACCAATGTTTTGTTATGACCAACTAGTTAACCATTGATCAACTAGTTAACCATTGGTTGGTTGGTTGTTACCAATATTGACCCATAGCCATATAGTTGGTATATATCTCCCATATTTGTTAGTCATTATCCCCAGCTTTATTAACCATTAACCAACCAGATAACCATTGGTTGGTTGTTACCAATATTGGCCATAGCCATGTATAAACAAATTTTCCATGATCATCAACGTGTGTCCTTCGATGCCTTTGGGCGACTGGGACCTCCCCTGGTGACTTCGTCCCGCCTGATGAAGGGTGACGAGACCACCACGGAGAAGTCTCCGTACTTGGCGAACAACTCCTGACGACATGCCGCCACTGCAGCATGGGGCACTTTCTAATAAGCAGCCGGTGTACATTAGCCATGGTTTATATATATATATATATATATTTATAAATACATATATATACACTTTCTATAAATATATAGATATATATATATATATATACTTATATTTATATCTATATTTATATTTATATTTATATTTATATTTATATTTATAAAAATATTTATATTTATATTTATATTTATATTTATATATGCTCACATATCTACATAACTGTAAATATACATAATTGCACGGGACAAATAGCTATTTTAGATATGAATTTATATATGTATATGTGTGCACATATCTGAAAAAACCCAACTAATAGTGATAATAATAGTAACAATAAAACTATAGGGGATCTATCAACTAACCATCATTTTTGGGGGGATGATAACCAACAAAAGAGTTGGAATGCAATGGCCAATGATGGTACGCAAGGGGTACAGGGTGAACTGACCAGCCATGTGTTCGTATTCCTTTGTCTTTAAACCGTGATAGTGGACCCAAGATTTTTAGCAATCCATTGGTCGATTATGTCCATGATCTGCAGTGTTGGTTCTTGTTGGTTTAACCTCGGACACAAGCCATGAACCATGAAAGAACTGTTCTCAATTAGCCATATGAACGGTCAACTCTGACCATGCAGTAGCGACGAATTCATCACTGAGTCTTCGGTATTTCCGTGAGACTCAGTGGCCAATTTCCATTGCGTACTTAAACTCACCAGGCTACTTGGTCACACTAGACTACTTTAATGGCTACCATAAATTCATCATTGAATGGAAATCAACCAGTTAAGTGAATTTAGGGTACCAATTGTCTACTTCGTTCCATGAATTAAGCACTTAAGTGAACCCATGATCCACTGTTCACCCGGCCTCCCACCAAGCCTTGGCCACAGACTTCGCTTGTTTGGCGCCAGTCATGGTCAGCGGAGGATCGAAGGGATATCTTCGACCGAGCATGGATTTGAACCTTGGACCACATGACTTTGGATGAGGATCAACTAATGATTGATTGCTGGTTACTGAATGGTGAATTATAATGGACAATAATCAAGCAGACTTGATGATGGGTGGATGTGCAGAATGGTAACACCAACTTGTGGCTGAGTACTAATGGTTGATGATCAACTCTTGGTTGAGTAATAATGGTTGATCATCAGAGGAAGGGGAGGATCAACTAGTGGTTGATTGCTGCTTACGAAATGGTGGATTTATAAGGAATAATAATCAACAAGACTAAATCATAAGTGACAACTTCTATGGCTAGCAGTGGTACGGATGCACAACTTGAAAGTCTTAGGCGTTGGGACTCGGGGTCGAGCTGTTACACACAGCGGTTGAGCTGCGTCATTGCGGCATGCCGGCTACGTGCCGCGCCACCGTGACCCCGCCAAGGCGCCACATTTTGGGGTTCGCCTGATCTGCCCGCTCACCATGCCGCAAGATGGCCAGCCGCAGAATCCTGGGACTTGACACCTGGCACTGCCGGCCGGTCCAACCACGGGGTGAGGAATTTTCAGATTCCTGTCGTTGCTTTCCAGACGCTTTCCTGTCTCAGCTTTAGTTTGCAATGATTGGCTGCCAGATAGCTTCCTGTCTCAGGTTCAGTGTCTTGGCTTCACGAAGACGGTGATGAATCATAGGCAAAAAAAGGTGGAGAAGCAACAGAAAGGTGGAGAACAATTCGTTTTTTGTCGCCTTTCCGTCATGGTTCGGTTGAGCATCGAATACAAGAACAGTAAAGCAAAACCCACCGGACGTCGCCTTGAGGTGCTTGGGCATGTGGTGGTGTCTCAAAAATGAGGAATCTCCCAAATCATCCTTCAACAAATCGTCCATCAATGATGACTTTTAAGGATCATCCATTCATAATCATCCACTAATAATCATCCACTAATAATCATCCATTAATACTCATCCATTAATCTCCCAAATCATCCATGATTAATCATTTTTCATAACCAAGCCATCATTTTTGGGGGTACCCAGTCACCGGCACCACAATCTCTTCGGCCTGGCTAGGCTTGGTCATGTCGCCCGTTGCGGCATCCGAAACCGCGGAATGTGCATCGCAGAGACCACAGCATCGCGAGCCACCGCAGGTGGTGCCCATGGCACCACAGGGCTGATCCGATCTTCAGGTCTTGTAATGTTGGATCAATACTAAACCCGCCTATATTTGATCCAACACCAATCTTTCAACCACGTAGTATGAGATAACAACCAACAATAGTAGTGGATATACCAACTATTTGGCTACCGGTCAATATTAAACAACCAATAATTAGAGATAATGACCAACAATAGTAGTGGGAAACAAGTATGCCTATATTTGACCCAACACCAATCTTTCAACCACGTAGTATGAGCGGTTCTCAAACTTGGGAACCCCAAAAAATGGTGGTTTTATTACTAGAAATGATTCTTACTGGATGATTTGAGGGTCCGCTATTTTGAGAAACACCTATATTTGATCCAACACGAATGGTTGAACCACGTAGGAAGAGATCAATAATGAGATTATGTGTGGTTCATGTTGGTTACCTACTGTGGTGATCTGCGATTCATCACCAGCTAAGGCAAACCAATAGATGGGTTTCAACGAGACATTCAGCCATGGGGCGCCCAGCCATGCGCTTCAGCATCCAACGAATCGGTACCCCTTGGAGTGCTGAAACTTGGAGATCCAATGTCTGTTGCGGTCTCGCTAAGGTCGCAAGCTGCCTGAGCCTGTTGCGGTCGCACATCTGCTTGAAAGTTCTTCCACAACAGGCAGCACTTGCTGGTGAATGGTTGATACTGGGGAATCACAACCAACATCATCTCAAAAAAAACAAAATGCAAAGAAAACAGAATGTTCCAAAATTGAAGTACCTTCCAATCACTGGAGCTTTGTTCATCACGTGCAACGGTCCAAGTGGTACCGATTCATGCTGTGCCAGGGCAGGCCATCACCCACCCCATGGCCTCCGGAGCAGCATCCAGTATGAGTTGAGGAACCTCCACTGCAAAACCAAGGCCCCCGCTGCTCCAGCACGGCGTCAGATAGTCAAAGTGTCAGGCACCAAGCAAATGACTCGCAAAATGCCAATGTTATTCCCACAAAATCGAACCACGGGTTCCAAGTTTCCGGTCAGTGTCCCCTTCTCCAAGCGCTGATAGAATTTACATCACCTGCTTGGGTGTGAGCCATCCCAGTCACTAGCTCCTCCAAGCGATAAAGTGCAGCAACTCAAAGATGTGGAAGTTGGCATCTAATAGTAGCAATATTATCCAACGGATCTAATATGAGCAATTTGTAGTGATAAATTAGACATTTTGAGGGTTCCCTATTTCGAGAAACACCTATATGAGAAATTTACCATTATCATCTACCATCTTCGAGTGGAAGGTCATGGCAGAGACTGTGGTTCATTGGCGGGAAACCAGTGGCCACTGTTAAACCACTATTCACTGTTGATTAACGGATATTCCTCATTATGAACCAGCATTTACCATTTGCGATTTATCATTGGTCATTGCTAAACAGTATCATTCACTAATCATCCTCACTATTGCTATTAACCATTCTTAGCTGGATGGGCAGAATCCATTCCAAGCAGGACATCCCTTCGAGCCCACAAAAAATTACCATGCTTTCAGAACAAGGAAATCAGGGCTCCAGACTTTTTCAAATAATCGTGAGCATCAAATACTTACCATCTTGCTTATCATCATTACAACCGTCATTACATGGTTGATCATAGATAACCTAAAATATATACACCATCAACCGTAGAACTATATAGCCGTCAAAAATACCGTTGACCCAATGCCATTATTGGATACAAACATCTACCAATGTCATTATTGGAAAAAAATCCCCAGTGTCAACAGAGTCATCATTATAACCATCACTAAAACCATCAATAATAACCAGAGTGTATTACTCATAAAGCCATGAGTATTTCGCCGTCCACATGGCCGCCATCCCCAAAAAAATCACCACCCCGGGCGTGAAGTTTGTGCAGCGCCTGCGTGGACTTCCCACATCCGGTCTCACCACTCAGGAGCACCACCTGGTTCTCCTTCACCGTCGAGATCTCGGAGGCGAGACGCTCCACAGGAGTCGCATCACGCTGTTGCTGTCAACACAGCACGGTTGGGAGATAGGACTTGCCAATATTGGTAACAACCAACCAACCAATGGTCAACTAGTTGGTTGATGGTTAACAATAGGAGATAACAACCAACAATAGTAGTGGATATACCAACTATATGGCTATGGGTCAATATAAACCAACCAATTTCAGGGGGGAATAATCACCAACAAAAATAGTGGGAAACAATGGTTAATCATAGGGGAACCAGGGGTACAGGAAATTTGACCCACTGCCAATCTTAGTAACATTTTCTATCGGAAACATCCTACGATATACTCAGTTGGTACTGATAGTGATTTTTGATGTACCAATATTTGAGAGTATCAAAGTAGATAGCGTGTCAATATTTACCAAGATAGTATCAATTACAAGCTAATTGCCAATGTTGGCATATCATAGTTTTCATATTAGTGCCATCAAAATTAGTATATCATGATAAAGCAATACTATTGACAGAGGAACCGATATTGACAGATATATCATGGCTTTCTTGGTTGTAGTCGACCCAATAGCATTGATGGTAACCATGTTTATATCAATACAAGCATCATTGATGGTATTGCATCAATTCTACTATTTTTGTATTAACCATCGTTGAACAATATTATTCGTAGGTAATAGTTGTACTACTGTAGTTATTGAGGTGAATTATTCCATAGGTTTTACAGTTGACTGGCTATAGTGACCATCATGACATTACTTCACTAGTTCTCTATTCTAAATAGCTCATGTTTCGATGACAGTTATGTAAGGAGTTCTCAGTAGTTGTATAGTTATCACTTATAGCGTGTTACTAGTTGTCAACAATAGAAATAGTGGATCGTAATCGTTTGGGCACAAATTTTGCAGAACGGTACCAGTGTCATACAATAGTTATATTGGAGCTATAATATCATAAGAACCAGAGGATACCAATTCTAAGTAACAGCATCATCACTGCTGTCAAATCATAGTTGGACACTCTTGATAATGAATAGCCATTCTTGACCGTTATTAACCGTGGCCCGCAGACACAGTCTCTCTGGCTGATGGCCAAAGTGAGGGAGCCATGATTCACCGTTGTTGCCTCTGAAAGAAACCAGCTCGGCAATTCAGCCTGACGGGTGATTTTGCCGCTCGATCTATCAGAATTGGTTGGCCCACCATGACAGCTGTAGAAGTTGTGTCAACCTGGAGTTTCAGTTGGCAGCTTCTTTCTGGAACTAATGGGAACCTAAGTTCATGCCACAACCATCCAGAACCATCCACAACCATCCAGAACCATGGTATCTTCGGGGTCCATCGAATCCACCTCATGCCATCCACCTCCCTGGGTAGCATTCCACCCAGGTCCCTGGCCACTTGCTCACGCCGTTTGAAAGCAGGAAGCGCCTGGGGAGGTCACAAGACTGAGGTGATTCACCTGGACCGCCGTCAGAGGAATATCTCCTTCAGCCGCTCCCATCAACCAGCCTCAAGGATGGCACTGGTTACTTAGATGTGCAGTTGTAACTGGGATATAACCATGGTACCCCACCATGGCTATGAACCCTATGAGGTAGCTTATAACCAGCCAGTGCATCTCCCAACCAGCCATGTTTCAAGCGCGGGCCTCCCGCTTCGTAGCCAGGTCTTGGTATTTGGGCAGAGTACGACCTGAGACGCCAGGGCAGTCGTCACCCCTATGGGGGTTGGGTTCACCCCTCGCCGTTGGTTGTGATGGATCGTCCAAGTGGACGCCTCAATCTTCAGACGTTGACCAAGGCCTGCGCATAGAAATTCACTGTGAACCAGCACTATCTGCACTAAATGCAATCCCACACTCAAGGGGGAAACGGGGCTACACAAGCAATTGGCCATCGTCGGCAGAAACGCTTCCAAATGGAATGAGCTCGCAAGTTTGTCCGCCAAGAGAGGAAATCCATGGAACAGTCAGCCCCAGCGAAGCCCCGACAAAACCAGCAATGTACATCCGCGGTGGGTGCATTTCGCATTTCTGGGTCATGTCCAGAAAACCTTCTAGAAGAAATACAGCCAATTCTCTTCGTCTTAAGGCCAAGCCAGAAATGGGAGGTGGGGAACCCCATGACATGGAAACCTGCTGTTCAAAGTGCTTGAGCTGTCCTTTTTGCCATAAAGAATTTGAGGTTGCTTGGGGGTCCACAACTCTTGCCCGAGCACAACATGTGCATTTTCCAAAAAGTTTTTTCAGGCTGGTTCGGTTCGGGTAGGCATTTGTAAATGCTGACCCCGACTGGACATCAATGAGAAGCTCACCGTATATCCCATGCATCTACGGCAATAGACCGGCGAACCACAACAGCGAAGCGCAACTGAGTCAGTTGGTACCTGCGTGGATCACCAGCATCAAACAGCATCAAGTCTCTAAGTTCACCACGTTCTTCCAGCGCACTTTCCTCGGCCAGTGGGTGAATCACTTGGGGGCCAAGGAAACTTGGGAGTTCCATCAATGGACGGATGGAAAAAGAATCTATAAGTAAAAAAAGATATTTCTGACGTATGTTTAACATATATATATATATATACATATATGTGTGTCTACGCATATATATATATTTTTTTTTTTGGCTCTGGCATGTAGCAATCTCTGCTGCGGCCAAGCTGAATTCTTGGAAAACAGTCGCTTAGCCAGCATGATAATCAGCGCCGATCACATCTCCCCGATTGGTTTGATGCATCTGTGCACACAGCTGCTGAAAGTCATGGGACGGAGCGATCTCACTGTCAATGCGGGAACTAGAGACAGTGTCAAAAAAAGAGCATGCCATCGCCTGACAAAGCGCAGGCGGGTACTCTTTCAGTGGCGCCGTAGCAAAAGCACCATCCTCCTTGACTCCGATGGAGGCTGTACACGGTGCACTGTTGGCGAGAATCCACTGATGAAGTTGGTGCCCGAATGAAGGAAGATTCAGGCACAAAAGCCCTGTCGGTTTAGCCGACTCAGAACCGTACTGGCCCTGCTGGATTTCGAAGAACTGTACTCCGGGCAGCTTTCGAAGAAATGCAGTCACAGGAAATTGCCATATTGAGACCTTATCAGCATCAAGATGGGCAGGGTGTTCCAGGATTGCGCAGCCTGCTGTGAGCGCAAGCTCCAGAAAGGCTCGAAGGCAGAACATGAGTAAACAATTTCCCATGTCCACAGCCGCCAATTCCTTCAAGGTGAGGGCTTCCATCCCCCAAGCAGCTGGAAGCGTGCGGACAATGCGAGGGCCATCACGCTCAATGCCGTTGGGAGTGCAATACTTCTGTCCTCGGGCTCGGGAGAACGTATTGCAAGGGGGCCCGCACAAAAGCCCGATAATCCAACGCTGCTGAATTGCATGTATCCAGAAATCCTGCGTGGTCTGAGAGGAGAGGTCACCACGGATGCTGTGGATTATCAAGTCCACAGAAAGCATGGCCACGACCACATTGTCCAGCCCTTGGCAGGCGAGATCAAGATAATGTTGGACATCTCCATAACGTCGGCGACCCGAGAAGGAATGTATGATGTAGCGAATGCGGCCAAAACGAGGAACAGAGCGGAGTTGCGCAAAGGCACTCCAGTCCTCAGAATGAGCATGCTTCACAAGCCATTCCTCAACATCATAGAAGTCAAGCCGTTGCACAACAGTAGCTGACTGCTGAAGGAAAGGCCAAGACATGGAGTCACAAATCCGGCCAATCACACAGGATAAGGATGCTCTGGAGCATCCAGACACTTCCTCTTCGTCTGCAGTAAAGTCTTGCAGCAGGCAATTACAGGTCGCCAACATCATGTCCCATGAAACCGGGAAAACTTGAATGGCAGCCTGAAATGCATGGAAGAGTTCGTCCTCTGAGGTGAAGGAAAGCAAGCAATCAGCAAGAGCGGT
>VSDK01016794.1:400598-425721 GCA_009767595.1 Symbiodinium kawagutii
GAGCGGTTCGAAGATCAGGATGTTCTGGTCGATCATGGTGTGCAGGTAGATGACGAGGTTCCGGGAGTGGCCCAGCTCCTTGGAGCGTGGGGGCCAGGCCATCATGAGCTCGTTCCAGATCAAGGTTGTAACGTGACCCAATACCCGGTGTGTCCTGGCATCGCACTCTCTGAGACAAAAGACGTCTGCGGCATTCATCAGCATAGCGGAGATGTGCTTGGAGACGTGCAAATGTATGAAATTCCTTAAGACACGCACCACATGACGTCTGGTCAAAGAGCATCCTGAGGCTGTTGGGAATGCCATGAGATTTGAACATATGTGCACCCAGACCAGCCTTGTTGGCAAACTGGCGACGGCAGCACATGCAGGCATGAATGTCATCATCGAATTCCCGTACCAGAGTCTTCTGCGGCGGAGTGAACGTCGAGGTAGAGCAAACCCGGTCCAGGAAATCAAGGTGGAATCGATTAACTCGATGACAGCGAGCATGTTGTCGAACTTCATGAGCGGTAGCACGATTGACAAGCCTTTTCCAGAACCGAGGACTGCGTCGAAGGATTTCTTGCCAATGAGCGAACCCAACAAGCGGGTCAGGTAGGTTGGAAGATCGACAAAGCTGATGGTACATCCACTGTAAATCTGCTTTCAGCAACGTCATCCAATCCTGGTCCTCAAGGAATAACCCCCAGGGAACAACGTGGCCTGCAGAGTACAACTGGCCAAGGTACCTCAATCTGCTGCGACGTAACAAGGTAGAAGGGGAAGGGAGTCCAGCAGCGAAAAGAATTTCATCGTCTGTAGCATGGACATCATGAGCCCAACCAAGAAAACGAAGGTACAGGCGAAGAATTCCACTGTGAAGGGCCTTGGTGCTACGACCATCCAACAGCACCCAGCTCTCCATTCCGTAGCAAAGTTTGCTAAGGATGAGAGTCTCAAATAGCTGCCGACGCTTGTCAAAGGCAAGCTTGGGGTTCCTGTATAGGAGGCGTCTGTGCTGTGTAAAGCTCTGGTGAGCAATGCCCAGCCGCTTGGTGGCTTCCTTTGATGTCTTGCCTTGGTGATGGATGAGGCCACCCAGATGCGTGTACTCTCCAACGAGCCGGATGAGGTCCGAGCCATCTTCCCCGCAAATGTTCAAGACCTGGGCCTCAGGGGTGCTGAAATAGGTCTGTCGAACTTGTTTGGCACCTTTGCCTCTGACCGACAGGACAATCTCAGTTTTGCCAACCCCCAAATTGGGGGACATGGCATATCCCCGGCAAACATCCAAGAAGATTCCAGTAGCCACAGAAACCCGTCTCACAGTAGCTGGTGCGGTGGAACCACTCACAAGGATGCATGAATCATCCATCCACGTAGGTCCCAACACTGGCGCAGGCATTGGAATCTGATCAGGAAAGATACCTGTTGCCTGGGAATCAAAGGAGTCCAACAAGTCAAGGTGGATCATCTGCGCCTTGGCCTCTTTGATGACTCGAGCATAGACGTAACTAAAAATGACATCTGCGAAAGAGTCTCCTGGCCTCGACCCTCTGGTCGTGGCCACTGCATCAGGCTGATGATCCATACGGAACCAGGTCGATGAATGGATGGAGGACACCGCACGGCATTGAGCCGGTGTGAGGCCAGCTTCAGAAATTGCGTGAGGCTGTCCAAGGTGATGGTGAAGGTCGGCCATGGCTGAGGGTGGTAATTGAAATGCCTTCATGATGGCCGCCACAGCGTCATCTGTCATGTGATGGTCCATGGCCAATGCTCGCACAATGCGATAAAAGGCTTCACGAAGATCCACAAAGACCAATGCAAAGGACCGCAATCTGGCTTTCATAATTCTAGCAAAGGCTCTGGTCATGTGAAGTCCCACACTCACAGGCATGTTGGGTCGTCCGCCTAATTGGCTCTCATCGAGAAACTTGGTCAGAAGCGTCACCTGACTCTGTCTCACAGCCCGATGTACTGCCTTGCCGGCATGGCTAGAAATCAGCAAGGATCTGTGTGAGGAGGCCTGGGTGATATCCCCTTTTTGCTTAAAGGCCGTGGTGAGTCTGCCTCCCTTCCATTGAAGGGGCTCCTGTCCATGGGCCATGAGCTTGAGGACCAGAGGATAATAAGCCCGGGCAAGTTCAGGCGCGAAAGCTCGGCATGCTTCCGGCGGCAGATGATCCAGACCAACTGCTTTGCCTGCTCTAACTCGGCGAAACGCAGATTCCAGTTCAAGCAAAGATGGAACTTCATTGACCAAGATGGTCTCAGAGTTGTGCACTTGAAATGTCGCCAGATCATTAATCCAGTCTTGGTGAAGTTGGGCAAGAGAAGTTCTCCGTCCTCCTTCCATGGCTGCAAAAAAGTCGACCCAACGATCCAGTAGTTGAGTAGGATCCTGAACAAAGCAGCCCGTCTCATCTTTGAGAATGGGCAGAGCTCTTTTCTTGGTCTTCTTCGGGTTCGTTGGCCCTGTGAATGGTCGAAGCTTGCACAAAATGTCTCCAGCTGGAACTTGGGGACCAATCTCCTCAAGGCAAGCATCCAGGCTGTGTTGCTTGTCGAGCTTGAGGCGTTGTCGAAGCTGTCTGGCAACCTGTCGCAGTTGACCACACAGTCGAAGACGATCACAAGCGAGACGTAGGCAGTATCGATCAGCGGCTTCACGATCAAAAGATGGATCCTGTTTGAGAATCCGCCAAGCAATCCAAATGGATTCTTGTTTTAAAGCCCTTCCAGTTGTCGCAAAGAGCCTTCTGAGGTGAAGCTTGTGTTCGCGCAGCTGCCAAGTATCCGAGGTTATGTATGATTTCTTGGGGGTCTTGGCCTTGGCAGCACAGCGTGTTCGAAGGTCAGACACAATCTGCGAGGTAATTCCTTCAGTCTGTTGGAAAACATCTGTCGACCATGGGAGAACTGCACAGGAAAGTTCTTGGCCCTCGAAACATTGACGAGTGATCAGTTCCCTGCGAATCATCTTGGGCTGCTCAGAGTCGGGTAAGGCAATCCCCAACTCCTTCCATTGCAGGAGGCTCCAAACAGGGGAATGGTCACCATGGGCATTGCCAAGGTCAAAGGAAGGAAGAACCGAAGATCGTGTAACATGCTCCCGAACAGCTGAGGGAAGGACAATGTAGTCGATCCTTGAAGCATGCAGGCCTGTAGGATGAACCCAGGTTTCATGTTGTCCTTCATGCACAACGTCTGAGCTGGGCAAATACATGTGGGTCGCAGCCAAAAAGTCCCGAAAGAAACCAGAATTCGCATTGAATGCATCATCATTCTCAAAGACGTGGGTTGCATCACAGGG
Organism: Symbiodinium kawagutii; assembly: GCA_009767595.1. NCBI lineage: Eukaryota > Dinophyceae > Suessiales > Symbiodiniaceae > Symbiodinium > Symbiodinium kawagutii. The sequence continues at coordinate 403,897 of VSDK01016794.1, forward strand.
ACCCGATTTGGCATTGGAGTCAATCATCAGCATGACGGGGTGTTCAGAAGAAAGCTCCAGGAGTTGAGTCTGGAAACCCTCCCACCATTGCTTCCGTTCTTCTTCTGGCCTGCCACTTTGTGGCCCATGGGCCACAACCAGGTGTGCATTAAAATGTTCATGCGCAACACGGACAATGAGCACCCTGGGCGATGCGAAAGTGACAACAAAATCTTGTCGACGAAAGCACCAGTGTCTGTCAGGCGATCGGCAAAAGGGACGCAGGAGGTTGACCCATAACTCAATGCCATGATGACCCCGTTCACAACCAGAGGCAAAACGAAGAATGTCATCTGCGCAAGATTGTCCAGCTGGACTACGTGTCTCTTGCAGTCCCATGAACAGACCTCCAACTTGTTGAAATTGCTCTCTGATGTATTGGAGTTTACCCACATATCCTTCCTGACCAACAAAGAGAGAACTCACATTGGCAGAGATAAGCGAAATCTCCAAGGAGAGGGACTGTGGAGTAACCGGAGCTGGTATATTGGATGTAGCTAGAGGCTTCGGCATGGAAGGGCATGCTAAAGAAAATCCTTGAGCACACATCCGTGGCAGATCAATTTGGTCATTGAAAGCCATCCACAGAAAGGGAAAAGCAGGGACCCATTGGCGAAGGTCTATTCCAAACCGAGGCAGATGATGTCCCTTGACTGCTTCGTGCTTGGCAAGCGCATCAGCAAGTTCATTCAACGCAATACCAACGTGTGCATCAACATGATGGATGACATGACCTGTGCTTCCCAATGCAGAGCGAAGTGCTTGGTGCGTGCCACGGAGAAGCCTGAACGTAGTCTCATCACAATTTGCATTCATGAGGCCCAATGCTTGACCCCTGGAAGTCTGAGAATCAGTGCAAAAACATGTTGGGGTGTTATCGTTAAGAAAAAGCCGCCAACATCCAGACCAGAAAATGGCTTCCTTCTCAGCAATGTCTGGTCCAACTCTGTCTGCACCGGTGTAGTGTTTGCATTGAGGATCATGCAACACAACCTGACTGTGCCATCCTATAAAATGCAACGAAGGGGATGCATCGTAGAGTTCCCCAACCACCACAAATGCCCAAGCGTCATCATGGGCCGAATGTGCTTCGTTCCAGAGCCCTGACTTGTGGCGGTTGGTGGGTTTGGATGACCCATCCGTGAAGATGACATAGCGATCGAAGTATCCCCTAAAATCGTGCTGCAGATCCCAAACAGGAAGGGCAGTCAACCATTGCAACACATGTTCCGGAAGGTCCAAGTGCTCAAAACTCTGTGAGAGAGATGTAGCAAAGGTGCCCATCTGCGAATCAATGTCACTGGTTGTGACTCCAATGTTAAAAAGGGGGCAATCAGTGGCGGGAACTTCACTCGAAGACTTCCATGTCGGGGCAAATTGACAGGTTGGCTGTCTTGGGGGCCAAAATGACGGATCCCCAATCTTCTGATTGTGCGAGCCCAATGTTGGTACATTGTTGTGATAGTGAACGATCACAATGTTACAAGTACTCAGGACTCTTTTGAGGATAACGGCCCTTCTCAGGCCATGGTCAAGGAGAAATTTCATGAGATCTTTGTCCTCGGACTCATGTGCAGGGAATGTAGAGAAAAGTACACCATCCCTGACAAAGGCTTCCACTGGAATGAAAACATGAATCTGTCTCCAAGACGAAAGGACCGGTCTGAAACTGGCTGGCAAACAGAAAAAGGCTGGCCAGGGGTGTAGTCGGCAAAGCAGTCGCTCAAACCCCAGCGCTATCAAGGCATCGCTGACATCAATGTCCTCAAAGTCTGATTTCACCTCTAATTGGAGTGGGAAGTCGTCTGTCCTATCCAACTCAAAGAGATGAACATGAATGGTTGGTGATGGATGTCCAACATCTGGCATCAGAGGAGGCAGCAGGTCAAACAGGCTTAACTTGACTGGTGGACAGGGCCGATGCACGTGAGCCACCGAAACATCTGTTTGGCGCTCCTGTGACACCTTCGTCAAGATTGCCTGCTGTTGCAAAAGGACACTTGATGCTGTCTCAACTGAAGAGTCTGTCTCCGAAGCAACTGGTCTCGGCAAAGCGTCAGCCGCGGCATCAAAACGCTGTATGCCCTCAACGAAAAGGTACTCGCCATGTTGATACATCAAGCGGTGACCAGGTTGCAATTGGACATCTCCTCTCCAAACACGGCAGTCAAAACCATCTCGAGCAGGGCTGCAAAAATCAAATCCGTTGACATACCAGATGAAATTCTCAGGGATTGCAGGATTCATTGAGGATGCAGCGACCATGTAGGTGTCCCAGCCAACAGACATACCAATGAGAACAGCTTTTCGGTCCTGTGCCAAGATGTCACCCTGAGAAATGATCACATGTTCAGTGAGAGGCTCATGGCGGCCTTCTCGAGGTCTTGGAGCAACATGATGAACATGGAAAGGTTGTCCATGACGGAGTTTGTCTCGCCAAATGGACCTGATAGACGGTTCCCATTGGGTGGGATCGACACCAAGAACTAGTAATCTGGGCGTCCAGCAGCGCAGATCATCAAGGTGATGAACATACCAAGTCATCACAGGCACAGCTCGAGCATCAAAGGTGGAAGTCATAGAGAGATAAAGCTCATGGAGCTGTAACGTAATTCCAGCAGCTTCATCATCTGGCCAGAAAAGAGTTGGACCGAGTGCGTCAGGTAGAGGGAAGGATGGTGTGACACGAGTGACCAGATCCAGGACAAAGCTCAGGCCTTGAGTGAGTGTCCATTTCTCTTGAGATCCTTTGGAGACAAGGCAATCAGTCTCAAGGTGCTGCCTATAGCAAGCATGTGAATGTCCCGCTTTGCTAACAATGTCAAAACGCGTCACCTCATGTGGGAGGAAGGTGGCAAGTTCACTACCCACAAGGCCATCAATTCTTATGGACAGGAGTGCACAAACCGTGTTCTCAATAGGGAACTGCACTACAATCATATGAGGTAGGGCATCAGCACCCTCAGGACTCGGCGGCGCAGGTCTAACTGGGTAGTAGGCAAAGCTCTGCGAGGGATCAATGACATCTTGCCAAGTCCGACGAAGAATGGTCTCCAAATCATCTCTTCCTTGTCTGAGACGAATGATCCTCGAGTCCCTACATTCAATGTGAAGCGGGCTGGAGAGAAACCACGTGTTGATGGAGACAAGAGGGGGTTCAGCTGGGTGTCGATCCAGGACTTCCAGTTCATGATCAATAGCACCCAGCACAAAGTCATCCTCTTGTTCAGTTATGTCACGTTGTGGATCAAGTTCAGGTGGTCCCCAATGACACAGCGGAGGCTGCCAGGTGTCAGGTTCATCGTCACTATCAATGCGGTGTTTCAAACTGGGAAGAAACAAAGACAAGGAATCCTGAAGAAAATTCGACTCATCCTGTTGATCCACATCTTCAGAGATTGGGAGCCTCTCGAAGACGACATCAAAGGAATGCCCCGACTGGTAAGTAACAGGGTCAGATCCTAGAGAGTTGCCAGCATGAAGAACTCGGCATTGGTGTGAGACACCACAAAGATTCCTGATTGACAGGTGCTCCAAAAAGGTCTGGCTAGTGCATCTGGGCTGTGAAGAAATTGCCGATTGAGCTGACGGAGCAACCTGAGGGTGATTCGAATGCATCGTCAAAACAATGGCGATGTGTGCTGGATTGCCTCCTTGCTCGATGATAATGTGAGGCACAGGAGCAGAACCATGTAGTGCACTGGTAGGTGTAGGACTTACAAATCGGAAGACCAGAGGTTCCGGCAAAATGAGATCAGACCACACCGCTCTGGCACGAGCTTCCCATTGATCAAGCCTGTCAGGCGCATCAAAGGCTCTTGATATGCTACAGATGCGATAGGAGCGATGATGGATGTACCAAGATCTGAAAACCAGTGGCCTGTCTGGCAGTCTTGGAACATTGTCAGGCACTGATTCCGGCTCATCTTCTTCCATAGCATCGTCAAGTTCATCTTCTGCTTCTGCATGGTCGTCAAGATCATGGGCAGCAGGAACAGATTGCTCAGAAACCAGCGAAGAGCAGACAGAGAGTCCCTCCTCTTGTTGCCATTCATGAATGTCATGACGATGTAATTCACTGCGAGGATGTTCAAGCTCAATTTGTACATAGTCACCATGTTGAAAAGTATGCAAGGCCGTGTCAAGCACAGGCCAAGGAACTTCATTGTGAGACACAGTGCAAGCAGCGGGTCGGAGATGGCAGATGGCCTGCAAGCCCAACCATTCAAAAAGCTGCTGCCGTGTCATTTGAATGATAAGGCCAACCTTCCTGGTGACAGTGGGCTCCCTGGCTGGCCCAAACCGAGGTGGCGAGTGGTAGTAGAGGATGTCAATCAAGATGAGTCGATCGTTGCTGACATCTGGAATGTCACCCACCCATTGAACAATACCAAGGTTGGTTCCAGGAGGTTGTCCGTAGATTTGGCTAGAAATGAGATGTATGTCAACTATCTCATGTGGACTGCGACGTGCAAAGGTGGCCACCTCATCAATGTCAGGAATATGTTCATAAACTCGAGCCCGCAAATGAAACCAACTTCCCCCTCTTTGATACAAGGTCCAACTGGCCACAGGTGGGAGTTGAGTTTGAGCTTCACGATTGACCATCATGGCTTGCATGAACGAAACGTCATCATGACTGTCATGTGTCCTTCCCGAGATCAACACGGCCACAAGGGACAGCGGATCAACATGGGAAGGAACAGGAGCAGGTGTGAGTTGCCATGGTTTTTCGTGCCAATCAGCAAGCATCATAGTGGGCACCGTGCAAGGACACATGGAGAGAGAATCTTCAAGTCCAACAAGGACTTGGGTAGAGTCAGCAAACCTGACTGTCCTGCCTCTAGAGCAGGGCTTCACTGGGATCAAAACCGAAGGGAAGTTGGATGGCATGAATGCCCCGCATTCAAAAGCCAAATGGGCCGCCTGTTCGATTGCAGCCCATGGACTTAGAAAGTCCTCCTCATACACAACGGAATGGGTCCAATTCAAAATCAGTGATGATGTCAATGGCGTCGGGAACACAACGTTGCTGTCTATGAACCCGCCCTGCCAAAAGGCGCCATTGAAGGCTGACCAGCAGGTAAGCCACCAGGTACAGAAGCGGTTGCGGGCGGTGCTGCTTCTGATACGGTTGGGGTAGGAACTGCATCTGGAGGAGGGACACCAGTGTTGTTGCTCGAGGTCCTTGCCTTCTTGGCCGCCTGCTCTTGAAGATCGAGGTCGGCCTTGGACTTCAATGTCTGGAGTCCTGAGAGCATATGAGTGACTCCATCCCGAAGTTGGCTCCCTTGATCCACAGAGTCTACCAAATCCTCGTCGTCGTCGTCCAAAACTGTGAGGTCGGGTTCCTGTGTGACCAACTTCTGGGTTTCCTCTAGTGACTTCTTTGCTTGTGCCACTGCCTCTACAGCCGCAGCGATTTGCGCGGCAAATTGGGCATCCTGTTCTCCAAAATTGTTCAGGTTGCATTCCCATCTTTCGATCGACTCTGAAAGAAACGTTCTCCAAGTTGCATGGAAACTGCATCTTCCCATGGTCAGCTGTTGCAGTGTCTTCTTCGCAGAGGAAAGACGTGCCACAGCTTTGTGAAGATCTTTGCAATCCTGTTGTTGAGATTGTGTGGTCGCATCCTCCACAATCTTGAGAGCCTTTGGAGTGAGCTTGGTGTCCGACTTGTGAATCTCGGCCACAAGTGCTTTCAAAGCAAGTTGAGCTGGATGGACTGGTCCATCGGAAGGTGCCGGAGGAGTCACATTCTTCGGTGGAACCGTGATAGGCCAAGCTGGTTCCGACGGAAAAGACTTTCCCTTGCCCTTGCCCTTGTCCTGCCCTCCTTGAGTTCCCTTGCTCTTCCCCTTGTCCTGTGGCGCACCCTTGCCACCAGGTCTTGGATTTCCTTTGCGAGGACTCTTTGGTTGATTGGGTCCTTGATGACGGGGGGACTTCGGAGTCTTGGGCGCTTTGGCATTCGACTGTTGGTCTCCCCAATTCCAATCTTGATGTTGGTACCATTGGTCTTGTCCATGGTGCTGGTTCTTCCAGGGTATCTGCGGTGCTTGGTGCTGGTAGCGATAGTCCATGACTTCCTCCCAGTGATTTCCGCATTTTCCGCAGTGTTCCTGGTTGTGCTTTACAAGGCCAGAGTGGCCTGCACCAAAACACTGAGCACAGCGCCAAGGAGTCTTGGATTGCTTCGCCATTGTGAGGGTCACACGACGAAGAAGTACAGGATCTCTGGAATGATGATTCCCCAGGTAGGTCCTGATACGGGCTAATTGCAGCAATGGTAGCTTGACAAAGCCACGTTGATGCAGAAACCAGAGACGACGTGCTTGCGCACGCTGCCTTCTGAGTTTTCTCCTCTTGGTTGGATGTATGGCTGCACAAAATGAACAGCCAAGCCAGAGAGAAAGCCCTGAGCATGAAGATCCGCAACCAATCCAGAGGCCTCCGCAAAGAAGAGGACAAGGAACAGGTAGTAGATCAAATGAAGAGAAAAAGCACTTGCCAGAGCCCGACAATGAAGGCGGAGACAATGACAAAGTGCAAGACAGGGTTTTTGTCAGAGACAAGGCTAACCCTAAACCTTTAGTGCAGCGATAGACCAGGGTAAAAGCCAGTTCAGTCTATGAACGCTGTAAATGAAGGCCAGTGAAATCAAACAGCAAGGCCCGTGGCGAAGAATGGAACGTTCACCACTAAGGTATCGGGGGTGCTTGATCCGAAACCTTATATATATATATATGTGTAATTTATGTGTGTATAAATATGGGTATATAAATATATACATCTATGTTGGATCATTGATCATATATTTCCTCTACAGAGAAGATCATCTATGATATAACTATATAAAAAGTCAGAAGGATCTCCTCCAAGTGTCCCAAAAGGGTCGGAGAGCCAGGAGGCTTCCAGGTCAAATTCAGAAATCCGGGGCATAACCTAGAGTGACCTAGCAGAAAAGCTGGGGAATGAAGAGGAATCTAAATCAAGCAAACCAGGGATAGAGGAGGGCGCAGCACAATACGGCTGGTGGAGTGAGGAGGACTGGGTTGAGGGACCTGCAGGAGGGTCTAGGGGAAACAGTTGGGCACTGTGATGTGATTCACAACTTGTGGAGAATGCAACGGACATCACTGGAGCGATGTGAGCCGCGATGGGAACCCCGTGGCGAATCGGTCATCCTGCGCTCAGGATCTGGCCATCACTTCCACGCTCATGTCCACGCCGGTGAACTCCAAGGTCACATCTTCGCCTCGCTGCCAGGTGGCCATCGGAAAACCATCAACCTTTGAGTCCGCAGTCTGTGGCAGGCACAGCAAGCGCTCCCCAGACTTCTGCCCAGACTTTTAGCTGCTCAGACGCTGCCGAAGTCTCGACTTTTCTGGTGGCTTTGCCAGAGAAAACTCGACGTTTCAGGAGGCGATGGCATGTTACATGGTGACACAGGAAGGCTATAGGCCACACAGCTGGGGGCACCACACAGGCAGTTGGCACCTGTATCTCGAGGTTAATGGGGGCCTGCATAGGATGCTTCCTATCCGGCATGTCTGCGTACTACGACAGATATCTACACTTATCACGAATATGCACTGCATAAGTCTGCATGTGTGTCTCCCTTTGAAATTGGGCAATTGCGGCAGACCCAAAGGGTCGTAGACCTGTGAAGACCCGGTGTCCACGTGGCTGTTCAGCACTTGACATGGCGATCACGTCCTCAGGACATCTTCATCTCCTGATTCGAGACCGCGCATCGAGCATGAAAACCCCAGCTGGCAGCACGCTTCCCTCCAGCGATATGGGATTTTGGATCCATCATTGCTGTACTCCTTTGAAGAAAATCTGTGATGATTGAGACTAGTGAAACAGAATTCATTTTGGGCGAAATCAACATGACATGAATTCGGATACACCCAGGTCTGGGGATGCTGCCTGGTGGAACCCATCCGTTGGCTCCTTGTCCGGAGCAGTGCCTGCCCAACCACGACGCGCCATCAGCGAGCCACGCATTCGACCATCCCATCCAGAATCCTGGCGATGTGCGACGGCCGTGAAAGGTGTGATGTGGGACCATGGGTGCGTCATCGTATCATATGTTAATTGATTCTATTAATTTATCTATTTATTTATTGATATATATATATATATATATATATATATTTATTTATTTATTCATTTATTTATTCATTCATTTATTTATTTATTCATTTATTTATTTATTTATTTATTTATTTATTTATTTATTTATTTATTTATTTATTTATTTATTTATATTATATACATTTATATATATATATATATCAAATGTTGACGAATTACTACGATGTATACCATGATATCATATTGCATGATATATTGATTAGTGCGATGTTCAAAGGATAATGAATGACTTTAATAGCCATATGGTTAGTGCGAACCATAGGTGGTAAATGTGTCTCATTCTCAGTATCGCTTGATGTCATCCGTGATCTCCCAAATGATACCACAACGTGAACCATCAGAGGCGCATAGGCTTTCTGCAAACCATTGTGAACCGATAATGATTCCGTTGAACAATCACGAGAAAGAAAAGTGTTGAGTTGGCTGTGAGTCACTTCACCCCTGGTTCCCAATCATTGAACTTTGTTTTCCCTATAAAATTGTTGGTGGTTGCCCCACATTAGTGAGTTGGTTGAGTGCTTGACCCAGCTCGCCAATTCATAACGTTTACAATTCATCAACTTGGACGGAGAGCTGGTGGCCAATCTATCGTGGGGGATACCGTTGGGTTCTGCACCATTGGGTGCGGCGGTAAGCGGCACCCCCCACCAGCGAGCCGAAGCTAGTGATTCACCATCAAATGAGACGGCCCACAAGCTATTATGGCAAATAGCTGGCAAATAGTTATGGATTTATGTAAATGCAGTGAAACTGTTTTGACACACGGAATCCTGGAGTATCTCTAAAAAGGTCTCAACGTGTTCCACATGGAATCTTGGCAGTTCAAGTTGTTTACACTGGAAATATACTGATGTAGTTGATTATGATGAATTGACAACGGTTGACGGTGACTTGATGTTGGTAGTGATTTAATGGTTGACTGATGGGCAGGAAGTGTTGGCTAGCTGGCGGTTTGATGAAGTTTGATACTAGGGAATTTCGCTGATGGTAATGATTGTTACTTGATGATTATGTCATCTGGATGGTTTGTTTGTTCATGGTAGATTGATGGTGGCAGACATTGTGGTCATGGCTGATGGTCAGTCACTATTTAGGCGGTTGCCTCAATATGATTGGTGGCTATAACCATTATGGTCACTGATTGTTCCCCTAGAATATTTCGGCAATAGAGCCACCATTAACCAGCATTCATGGTCAAGCATAATGATTTGTATTGATTACCAATAATCATTACCCACCATTGACCATGATCAATGGCTCAATGGTTATAACCCATGTAGCAACGCATGTAGCCACGATAGAATGATCCATGGTGCGTAGCTGTGTCTTAAGGCCCAGCCCGGCATCCCCCAAGGCCACCATTCACTGTGCCAAGTGTGACTATCTAGGAACACTTGGTGACAAGCGAAGTTTGGAACTGAAGGCAGTTGGTGATGATATCATTCTCAATATTGACCAGTAGTTGTTCAATGATTGGACGCCTTGTCTAAACAAGCTAGTACAGAATACTATAGTTCCACCCATATGATTAGTAAACAATTTCATGATGAATTATAATGTTCCACCCCTGGAGTTCCAAAAAGCTCCTGGACTTGGGTTCCACCAGTATTGATAGCAAACACCAGGGCAAAAAATGCGACTGTTGTTCTTCCAGGATAGAACACCATGGTTTTTCACACCAGGGTGTTGTTAGTTCCAAGACGCCCCTGGAGTATTCCCCGGAACACCATGCCCTGATATCCAACTATTGATTGTACCAATGGTATAACAATACCCTGGTGTTAGTTCCAATATGTTCCAATATCCCTATTGTGTATGTTGGACTATTGTTACAATATTGTATCACTAGTATCACTTTTGTGTATGTTGGACTATTGGTATCCAATATGTTCCTGGTATGTTGGACTATTGTGTACAATATCACTGAAGCCCAGGGGTGAGATCCTCAAATCATCTCATGGAGGGTCTCCTTAAGCCGAACTTGTCGATGGCTTGTAACGTGTACCCCGTTGCTATGACAACACAGACACCACGTTGGGAACCGCCGGTGATGGTTACTTACTTTGTATGTTGCCAGCCGATGAAGCATCACTATGGCGGACAATGAGTCATCAGTTATCTTTGTTGATCTTGACTGAACGTTGGTTGTTAATCATACAGTTGTTGTATATAGCGCTAGCCATTTCTAGTTAACCATTTGTCGATATTAACCATTTTATTACAAATGTTTGTGCACCACCGCTTCACTACGACCATCAACTCATACCTGTTACCATCCATCATGGAGAATTGCTCGATCGTCATGTAACCCTGTGCCCTTCTCACCAAACAAGCAAGCAAAAGTCACAAAAAACCCTTAAGGATACAAAATCCAACCGTGTGTTTTCCGGCAAAATGTCTTCTGAAGGGGGGTTCAAACTCAATAGGGACATAGCGACCCATCTTATTCAGAAGTCCTAACAAGTCCAAATGAATGTTGTTTTTTATTCCTTTTTCATTCAATTGGACGTTTCCCTATCTTCCGCGAAAGCTTCCACGCAGCTTCCGCTGTGCCGACTGTTGCTTCCGCGAGACCATTTTGTTGGAACCAGCTTCCGCGAGCTTCCGCGAAATGGTTTTATCACTTTCTTTTGGTTTTTTGAGGAACGTTGCTTCCGCGAGACTGTTTCAAGATTCTAACGGTGGACATTCTGGGCAGGTTTGGGACAAGATTGCTGGTTAGATACAACCATATGTCCATTATATGTCCCTTCCGCGAAGCTTCCGCGAAAGAAATGCTTCCGCGAAGTTTCCGCGGCTCGAAGCATTCAAAGATTTTGCATCGAAATGTCCACCCGAAGATGTGGCAAGTTTACCATCAAAAAAAAACGTCATTCAAATTAACTTTCCATGAATTAGTACAAGTGACCACGAATCATCGACAAGGTGCTGTACACCACTTAGTCAAAGATTGCAGTTCGCTACCCATTGAAAACCACTGCTGAAGCACTGGCGCTACAAAACATTCCCATCAACAATTAACCATAGATCATTACCACGTTAACCATTAACATCATGTCCACTATTGTTATTTAACCATGTATTGTTGTAATGCAGGTTAATTGATTAACAACCTCTAGTATCAATATAACCCACCTACTAACCACCATCTAACCACCTTAAACCATGCTTAACTATGGGTAAACCACCATATTTTCCATAGACTTCACCATGGATCAACCACATAACCACTATCTAACCACGATATAACCACCATACAGCCATATACAACCACTTTATAACAACTTTATAACAACTTTATAACAACTTTATAACCACTATTTAGCCAGTATATAACCACCATGGAACCACCATGGATCACCATCAGCTCCAGCACCACCTCCCTGGAAACCACCTCTCCAAAGCGTCGCGTCGCCATTCCATGGAAGGGCGACGCAGGGGCACCGTTGGCGCCAGGCAGGAGCGAGGCGCCCACTTGCGCCTGCGACGGGAAGATCGCGGGATGTGGTGGTTGATGGGTTGGTAGTCGTTACATATAGGTCATTTAGTGGTTATATGGTGGTTGTATGGTGGTTATATGGTGGTTATATGGTGGTTGGTGATGGTGAGGATGGTGGTTGATGACGGTGATGATGGTGAAGAACCAACATACATACATGCATGCATGCATGCATGCATGCATGCATACATACATACATACATACATACATACATACATACATATATACCTACGCATACATATGTGTGAAAAAGACCTTCCTGTATAGAATGACGAGGCTCCTTGATCAATCCAATATTTACAAAACATTATAAGGCAAATGAGCTGAACCAAAGCTATCAGCCATCAACCCAACACATGAAATCTCTCCTGCCCATGCTTTCACCCGGCGCCCAATTCTGCTGCAACTGCAGCGCCACAATACGCGTTAGAAATTTCATGGCGCGTGCGCTGGCGAGCCACAGCACACGTGACATGCGGCACACGCGTCAACCATTTACACATGCCTTCAGCTGCGCTTGCGGTTGTTTCAAACGACACCTGCTGGGCAATGTTGCTATTGCAAACAAATGAGGCCAGGCACTACGAGCAATGGCTTGCACCAAGAGACCAAAAAAGATTGTCTCGGCAAACAACAGCTGTAGCTGTGTGGGTTGAAAGCTCTACGTAGCTTCCGTGTTGGGTGGAAAAGGCGGGCGGGAAAGCTTCACATATATAGCCTGACGGCGCAACAACATACCGGCTTGGCCGCGCTACTATACGATAGCTTGCTCCGCACTTGGCGGGCCCTGACTTACAACCATGAAAGCAAAGGGCTACAGCACGGTTGCAAATATTTTGATCGTCGGTTATCTTGTTTTTGCTGCATGGTCGACGCCATGTGGTTTGAAGCCGATCGAGCAGCACTATCGTACGAGTGTAATGCACTTTCAAACATCACACCAAAATTTGAAATCACGAGTCACGATCTTCTGGCGGCTCCGAGGCCTGCCGTCCTCTTGGGAGCAAAGCGGGCTGGCAATGCAAGGCTTTAAGCCTGAAAAGCATTGCTACAGAAAGAGACAGATGATTGCGTTGGCGCTGCTGCGCTGCACACCGGTTCCATGCCAAACATGTCTCCTCTTCACAAACGGCAATCAATGAAAAGAGAAACCTTCTGCTTCAGCGCTCCTTGCCGCATGCTCTTTTTTGTCGCGCAGCAAAGCGGTTGGTAAGCTTTGTCTTACAGCTCGGCGAAAGCAGAAAGGAGCTGCCACGAGAAGAGCAAGGACAAGAGAAACGCGAACTCACAAGTAAGTGCAGCCAAGACTCCTCGAGCGCACAAGTTGGCCGCCCGCCACGGCGCAAGCTGCGCTTGCGAGGAACAGTCAGCGGAATCCGCTTCCGCTTTCGCATGGCCGATTTGGTCTTCGAGGCCGCCTGCCTCACCCGAGCGACTTCTTGCACGCGCTGGGCATGAAGCGGCAAGCGGGCTTTTTCCTTACCGGAGCAGAGACCAAAACATTGTCGGCGGTTTGCCGCGCAGGCTTGTCACAGGCGGCGATGTGGCGCGCCAGCTGCTAGCCCAAAGTGTAGATTTGCAGCTTCAGGGCCAGCGTGCTGCGGTATATTTCATGGGTGGACCGGGCCCATCAAATAATCTCATTGTAGCAGCGCTTGCTCGAGGGGGTGACAAAGCATTTTCCCTTTCTTCTCCTTCGGTGCTGGCTAAAACTTTTTGGAAACTTTGCCAGTTGGGTTCATCGGCCTTGGCGATTTCTTGCAGCAGCATTAATTTGCCTGAGCCCAGGGTGACCCCCCTTTTAGGAACCAAGGCCCGGTAGCTACGGGCTCCATCTTCCTCCTTGGTAATTTTGAGAGGCTCGCTTTGAGCGAGTCCAGCCTGTGGGGAGAGCAAGCATTCCATAAAATGGCGCGCACAGGCTGGCGGTGCCTGTGACCTTCCGCTCCACCTCTTTGGCGCGCAAGGCACAAATATCCGCAATTGCTTCAATGAAGCTTGTGCGGGTGAGCACCGGCACTGCAGGGTCAAGCCTGGAGACGACCCGCTCGGCATAAGCCAGCGGCTGGGTCCAATTCATGATCTGGCCCCGCCACTTGGCTTCTTGCAGGCTGAGGAGGCAAGCTTCATGGCCACCAAACATCGGCCCCCAGGACATCCCTCCTCGCTGCGGATCATGTTGCGCCACCTTGTCGAGGACCTGCCTCAAGATTTTGGATCCCGGAATACGTTTGCACTACCGCGCATATTCATAGACGCTGGCTAAATGCACTGGGTCCAACGCCAGGCCTTGCAAGTGCCCCGGAGCAACAGCGACAAGGACATGGTCAGCCACCTAGACCTATCTATACCAAGTCTTTCTTGCATCCAGCTTTCTGCTGAATCTTTGCAGTGTGTCACTGGAACTAACATCAGAGAGGGTCTTGCCACAGACCGGCCAATGAGCGAGATCTCCCTTGGAAAAAAAGGATTCTGTAGCCAGATTGCATGCGGATGCAGCTCATTGCACGCTCTACATTCTTGGGATTTCTAATAGATTTGAATGTCCACATGCCTGCTTGAGGAAATAACCCGTTCAAATTTTACTTTGATCTTCCAAAAAATTAGTTTGATGTGTTTGTGACTGGTGCGCTTGGTGGTCAACAACCTTCTAATATCTGAATATCTTAGGAAATAGTCGTTTCCGCATGATATCCACTGTGCGGAAGGTGTTGGAACAGGGAAACCACTTTTTTATCCATCACTAAAGAAAGGAAGGGGCCACACAAGCTACGCGCACAAAGCGCACACATGCCCTACGCAATACGCACACAAAGTGCAAACTGCGCCACACACACACACACACTCCGCACACAAAGCGCAAACTCTGCCACACAGACTCCGCACACAAAGCGCAAACATGACACACATACTCTGCACACAACGCCATACAGGCTACGCACAGGCGGTGCAAACTGGAGCACACAGGCTACGCGCACAAAGTGCGTACATGCCATACAAACTACTAAAAAAGCGCAAACCAGCCCCACAAACTACGCACACAAAGAGCAAACCGTGCCACACAGGCTACGCACGCGCGCGCAGACCCCGCACTCAATGCCACAAAGGCTACACGCACAAAGCGCGAACTGTGCCACACAGGCTACGCGCATAAAGCGGGCACATGCCATACATATAGATCTTTATTTTCTTCATTTTCTTTATTTACTTTTGAAGGCTGTTGGAAAATAAAGAGAATAAAGAAAATAGATCCTTATTTTCTTTATTTTCTTTATTTACTTTTCCAGGTCTGGGACCAAGAGATTGGCAGAAGAATAAATCTCTATTTTCTTTATTTTCTTTATTTACTTTTGGAGGCTCCGGGTAAGTAAAGAAAATAAAGAAAACGGAGATCTATTTTCTTTATTTTCCTTATTTACTTTTGGAGCCTCCGAGTAAATAAAGAAAATAAAAAAGATCTATTTTCTTTATTTACTTTTGGAGCTTCCTTGAAAATAGAAAATAAGGAAAATAGATCTTTATTTTCTTTCTATTCCTGGAGCCTTCAAAAAGGTCAGGCCGTCAAATAGTACAGAGTGGTCTGTCCTACATATATATATATATATACATATATTTATATATATATATACATATAAATACATATAGTGGTTTATATGGTTTAATGATAGGAGTTAATAGTCAACCATAGATTTGGGGATATGCCAACCACATGATCCATAGATGGTGGTTTCTCAAGCCTTTTGGGTGCATCCGGTTATCATCATCTTGCGAGCATGTTGGATAATAAACCAACCATAAGTTTGGGGGTTCCCTATTTGAGACACAGCCATATGGTGGTTGATGACGGTGAAAAAAACAATATGTATTGGCAAATGGTTCAACAATCAATTCATGATCTTATTTACCATGGCACTAATGCGGACTATTGGTTTTATAACCATGAATTATGAAACTAACAACCAATAGTGGCTAATGACCGATGGTGGGTAAGAATGGTACAATAACCAATGGTTGATGATGTGAACATTGAGAAGATTGCCTGATCATGGGGAATCATGAGCAATAATGTGGTTGATCATGGATGTTCAGCTCACAGTGGTTGTCGTGTTGATTATCAATTGAATGATCATGAGGAATCATCAGCAACGGGCAACGAGCTCGAAACCAACAATCGAAAGTGAGGGTCTCAACAGCAAGAGCAGTTGACCCAAAAAAAATCCACTAAGCGCATCAGTCCTGGAGAGTAGAGTGGGCCCCCAGTGAGTTTTATAACTTATTGATACGGGTACAGTATGGGTGAGTAGCAGTTATGGTGCATAGAACCTTTATCATAAAGTCGTGTTGAATTAACCAACTGAGAACTGGCGGAGCCACTTTGTACAAAACATCGCAGAGAGCGCTGTTGTTTCATGTGTTTTTGTTGCAGAGCATCTCATTGTTCGGGGCAGGGAATCGCCCTTGTTTCAAGCATTGTTTGGGTCGCCATCTGAGTTCAGAACTCAGAGTTATTCACACTTCCTGATTTTCGCGGCAAATCCATGGAAGTCTTAACTGTTTTGATGGTCCTTCAGCTCTGCCCACAGCCGCGACATGCCATGCCTGTGGGAGGCTTTGGGATCGATGGAGCACAGCTTTGTCTTCGTTCCAGTCCTTAGGCCCATGGCACGGACCCTGTGCGTCCAGGAAATGCATCACATCTGCGCAGCTGGACCAAACTGCAGCCCAAAGACACCAGATGTATCCAGTAACTTCCTGCCCTCCTTGCACCAATTCCTTGGCTCTTTCACGTACCGGTATGGGCTCTCCAGAAGTCTTAGATGCAAAGTTACAGACTTTCTCTCCCTTACACACAACTCACTCAAAAAAATTCAGTCTGCGGTTGGATGAAGCCGCTGTGATTTTTACCAATTCGCTTCGGCTCATGGCATTTCTGCAGTCAAGGCACCAGCCACTCCGTCTCTCTTCCTCTTCGACCTCTTCCTTAGGTGCCCGTGGGGGCTCAACCCTTACAGGTTGATGCTGCACCGCTATGATTACTGACAAGACTCCTGGGGAGGGATCGGCTCAGGCATGAAGTTCTTCCGCTCCACGAACTTGTGTCTTCCGCGAACAGGGCCACCCTCCTGGTAGCAGTGGTTTTGGACTGGACAAGTTGGCGAAATCTCAGGTTTCATTTGGAAATCCGCAAAAAAAATCTGATTTAAAGTCGATTTGCAGTAGCTTTAAAGTAGATTTCAAGTAGATACAAAGAAAAAATGTCATGACCACCACTGCCGCCACACCTGCAGAGGTAAATCCATACAGGAGAGGTCCACATTGAGTTCCTTGAAGGTGGCCTTTTGCGGTTTCACCTGGAGTTCTCCACAGTTCATAGCTTTGGAAATTGCCTTTGCTGTAAATCTGCTCTGCCAGGGATCACTTGCCTTCAAGATGGTCAGCAACAGACCATCATGGGATCCTGACTTCAAAGCACCGGCCAAGCGGCATCATCACTGAAGAGAATGTCTAAAATGTCTTTGTCAGGATGGGTCCTGGCCGAGTTCGCGTGTGACATGTTTCAGGTCATACATGGTTGGACGGGCGCCATCTTGCCGAATCGAGCTGCAATCCATGCGGAAATCATCATGTTTATGAAACAATTCAACAAAATCCATCAAAACTAAACATGACTATCACTCCTTTCACCAACTGGCAGAATTATTGGGTAAAATAGCACTAATGATCCATGCCAAGTGCCTCGAGATTGGAGTCTCACTTCATTAGCTCCAGCCATGGTATGACTTTCTCAGGCATGGCATGCATGCCATGGCACCTGGTCTCCCCTCGCTCTGCTCGAACGCGTTGTTCCACTACAAAATCTGGCACCGCCGCACGTAGCTCTTCGTTTACGACCTGAGTTGCACTTGGAATCACCAGTTGGGCGGCCATTTCTACACAAACTAGACGGTAAACAAGGAACTAAACAAGTAACTGTATACAGTATCTAACCGATAACCAAACCATATTACTTTGTGTAGTAACTAAGCGATATAATCCAAGTAAGTTACATGATAGATGCAACTAAGGTTCTTTGACAAACGGTAAAACTACAAAAGTTTGGGCAGCCTGCCCACTCCTGGTGGCCCCTGTCCACACCCGATCCCCTTCGATACAAACGGATAACCCGAACGGTGAAACGCGGGGGATGACTCCCTCCGAACCACCAAAAACATGTCTGGCAGGTCAGCAAAGAGGTCGCCAGAAACAATGATTTCAGATTCGGAAACGACGAGCCAACTATTTGATGCTGTCTCCAGCCATGAGGAGCACCCAAATCTGGTTGGTTTAGTCCTATAAATGGGATGATAGTTGGGGGTCCCCTATTTTGAGAAACGCCCAACTACCGGAATACATGCCGAAGACTTCCGGTGCTGCCCAGCGACCCATTTCGCTGGCTCGCAATTGCAGTTTCTTCGCCTGTGATCCTGGAGGGCCGCTGGGCGGCAAGAAAATCAGTCCGAGATTTTTGACAGCCAGGAGCTTCACAAAAATTGTCGGGTCACCCATGTTCCCCCAACCTGTTTCTGATCACGCAGAATTGGCTGAGACCCCAAGCTGTTGGAGAATGACTCCGAGCTACAACTGGTGCAATGTGTTTTTCTCCATTCTGCATGGCATTTGCGAACAAAATAGCAGCCTGTGAGCCTGAACTTCTTTGGTCCAGAGCTGCCTGAACTTCTTTGGTCCAGAGCCCAACAACTCAAAAAGAGTGCCCAGCACATCGGTGACCCGGGCAGTGTTTACATCTTGCCGAGCCTTGAAACGATGAGCCATGACCCGTGCCTTCAAAGGATGTGGCACAGCTTGGGACAATCCTCACACAGCCGGTGATCCACCTGAGTCCTTCGAGCGATCCGCCCATCTTTCAACATCAAAGTCCGGACCGTGCCTCAGCCGGCGAACCCGACCCTGAAATCACTAAATTCAAACGGTTGACTGCGGGGGTCCATGGTCTTAGCAGCAGCAACATCAACAACAACGACGACGACGACAACAGCAGCAGCAGCAGCAGCAGCAGCAGCAGCGCGCGCCAGCGGCGCCAGCAGCAGCAGCAGCGGCAACTTGAAACCCTTCCCTGGGCCTACAGAGACATAGCCGGACTCATCAAAATCCAAAGCGTCCAACATCTCCTGCACCTCGTCACTGTCGCATTCCACAGCACCACATTTCAGCAGACTTTCAAGTTGCCTCTGTCGCGAAAGGCCAGCCATGAAACACCATTCAGCCCATCAATATCACACAATTTCATTGGCCATTTTCCATGATGGGAACTGGGTGGTTTTCCTTTGTCAAGTAAATGAGCAATATCTGAAAATGTATGTTTGTGGCCTGTACTCTATAAATATAACATACATATATCTATCAGGTATTTGGTTGCCCCCTTTGGTCCTCATGGTCTGGTCCTCATGGCATGGTCCACCCCTCGTCAGCAGCGAGCGGTTGGACGAGGGTTCTACGAAGCACACCCATTTTTAATCACCACCCACCATCACTAAGAATTATTGACCACAACTCACCGTCATGAAGCATTACTAAACACTATTAACATCTGCTGTTGCTAACGTTACTGACTCACCACTTTTCGCCTACAGAGCACTATTCACCCATAAAATGTCGGGCCTTTTGGAGAGCTGCCCCTGCTCATCATAGTCCAGTTCGAGGAAAAGGTCTTGCAGATACTGTGACGTGTACCTTAGAGATCTGGTCTCCGACCCTTGCGACGCTGCAAGGGATTCTAAGTTCTAAAGAAGCTGCCACTAGTGATAGCAAATCTGAGCCTGGGATTCTACTCACCATTTTTCTCTAGGGGGTGGGGGGCGAAATGTCAAGCCATTCTGAGAATCCTTCGAAATGAACCACTCAACGGTCACCTTTCGAAGGCCGCCCTCAGTCCTAGTGGCTGTTCTCGAAGTCGCAGTGCCTCATCCATCCATTTGGAGTAGTCCAGTAGGCCATCGTGGCCATGGCCGGTGCTACAAATGGAGGCGTAGTCGCGCACGCAGCTCGGCCGCACTCCAAATTCAAGGAGAATATTGACCACCAAATCTTTTGGAGCGACATTTTCCCTCATGATCCTTCGAGCAAAAAGGGGGAAAAGCGAGTGAAGCTAAGGCCATCCCGCAACCGAACGATCACAATTTTGGTGGTGCATCCCTTGAAACGATCCCCTCTCGCAGCCAACAATTACGAAGGAATGACACGGCTCGAGGCTGCCGACCTTCTGCTGAATTCTTGCAGGCCCTCCTGACGCGGCTGAAAATGTGGGCGGCTGAAATTGAAAACACGGAAGGCACACGATCGACCATGATCAATCATCATCAATCATCATCTACCATCAACCATCAACCATCATTATCCATCATTATCCATCATCAACCAGACTTAACCCATATGATTCATTCATCCGCTTGCGGTGCCTTTCTAGCTGAGAGATCTGCTTCGCATTGCTTCGCTGTCCTTGAGGACGCGGAGTTCATAGAGGTTGTTCTTGGAGACCAACTCGTGGGTCACCTGGAGGTCGCTAGCGCTCCACTGGCGGCTCATCTATCATCGGTCATGATCCATAACGTACTGAGATGAATTTCGGCAGACAAAGACATGCGATTTGTTTGTGTAAAATACATGTGATTCCTCTACCCTAGATTTATGAACTTGAGCAAATCAATTTTGGGTGCTTAGTAGGACGATGTAGGAGGGGAGGTCATGGTAAAGCCCAGAGACGTAGCCACTGAATTTCGACCTCACCAGCCCTTCCGCACCTGTTCTCGAAGGCTTTGAAAAGCAGAGCATCCGATTAAGGCGGCGCGATTTTCCGCCGGAAAGTCTTCGTCAGAGGAGGCAGTGAACCACGCATGTCTCCTTGGGCAGAAACAAATGGACGATCCATAAGTTATCCAAGGATGGAACTTACTGCTAGTTCTAAATAGATGAACTAATATGAACTAAGTCAACCATCTGTCAGTTCCACTAATAGAAAGCTAGGGAGTTTTTGTTCCACTAACTCGAAAGCTTATCGTCAACTCGGAGGCCCCAAAATGATGGGGAATCCACAAAAGTTCTGACTTTCTTTGCAAGTTGATACAAAATAAACACCATTGGTCGATGGCGCTGAAAAAATATGGCTTCTTGAAAAAAAACTTTTTTGGCGGTTTCTCAAAATAGAGGACCCAAAAAATGGATGGTTTATCACTATAAATGGTTCATATTGGATGATTTCGGGATACCCCTGCTTTGAGAAACCACCACTGAGTGATCATAGCTATTGAGAGCTATCCAAAAGGTTTCCGATGGTTCCTCATGCTTGAAAACCTCGGTCAATCATTATGTCAGCTCATCAATAGTTGCAGTTGGTTCTCAGTCTACTTGCTTCTAGACCATCTCGACCAGTGTTGCTGCTTCTAAAACATGTTTTGCCACTATAGTGACGCGGGTTGCTTCCAGTTGTTCTTCACTGATATTTTTTAACAAAGCAATATGCGGCTCTACGTCTCTAAGCCCGACTACATATCAGCAGCCGGAATCCCATTTCAGCTGTCACTTCCAGATTCAGGGGGAAGATTTTCCACACGGTTCATCTGCAACCGATTGGAGTTGAGGTGGAGTTGACTGGTGACCTCTTCTTCATGCGAGTGGAGCAAGATTCTTGGAGTTCAGCAACAGTGAAGTGGGTATAGAATGTGCGAAGATATTTTCCTTTGGAAGGAGAGTTGAGTCGGTAATGTTGGACTTTAATTTGTGCTTCGGCCAATGCACTTTCAGGCCAGTGTGCCCTGGGGATGCCACATCTAGAGGGAGAATGGATAATGGTACGAAGAGATCTAGAAGGTTAAATGTGTACAATCAAACATTCCGGTGAAAGAGGATGTCGTGGGATATGGCCAATACATTTGAGGTAGTCTGAAATCCAACAGGGGAGCTGAACCACGGGGGCAGTCCGATAAGCCAGTTCAAGCAGGCAAGAGTTAGAGCACAAGGCGCTGCTTTGCTAAGGCTTTGCTAAGGCTTTGCTAAGTTGAAGGACTGACTATAGACTTTTGATTTGGAGGATCTATGGCACAGCTGTGAAAGAAGTCGACCTCAGGGA
>VSDK01016794.1:425744-463453 GCA_009767595.1 Symbiodinium kawagutii
AAAGAGTGTAGACAGGACGATGTGTGGGGGATGACCAACCAAATCATAGGGAAAACAATGGTTATATAATGACAGGGAACCAGGGGTACAGGGTTTTGACCCACAGCCATGTGTGAAAACGCTTGAAGTTTGCACTTTGGAGAGATGAGAGTGGGAAGAAGCTTAGCCAGAGGATTGAAGGCTGATTGGTGGTTTCTCCAAAAATAGGGAACCCCCACTGAATGTAATAAACCACCAGTAATGGAATCCACCATGGTTAGTTTCTCTTATCATCCAGTTTACAAACCACTTAATGTAATAAACTCCATCCACAACTTGGAGCGCTGCCTTGAGAGCTTGCAAACATCACAGGAGAAGTTCTTTCCAAAACCAGAAAGCTTCACCCTACTTGATCATCGCTGGTGAAGGGCGAAGCACACAGGGATAAACATCACCTAGTTGTCAACCATACAACCTGACCCAAACTCCATGGGTAGTTCAACCAGTCCCCATGGTGACCTCCACCCGACCACCCCGGGGAATCCCATGGTGACTGAGCTCCCCAGGGCCCCACCGGACGAGTGCGCCAGGTCTCAACGCCGCGCTGGCACTGGGCCGGTGCTGCATCTGCCGGTGCGTCATGCTGGCGACCAAGGTGCCCAGCTGCAGCATGGCCCCAGGGAACCGCTGCCAGGGCAAGGTCAACGACAGGGCCGCGGCCTTGTCCTGCACCCAGGGTGGCACCCGGGCAGGTCCCTGACCTGGGTCCCAGTCATCGTGGCTCATGATGGTGAATGCTGGTAGGCAATGCTTCATGGTTCATGATGATGAGTAATTTCGAGGCAATGGTGCATGTGCCATCATGATGCTTTGATGATGGAGGGGCAGCATCGTGGTGAACGGTTGTGAAGCGGGATTGATGTTGGGGATTGCACTTGGTCTTTTGCAGGGTTTCATTGCAACCCAGTGCAAGAATGCCAATGTTGATATGATCTCTGAAATTACTGTACCAAATTGCTTGGGGGATGATCATACCGAGCAATCACTGGCATATGGCAGTGGTACTAAGCGTCGCCACTCGCCGGTTCAGTCGTTGATGTTGTGTCCGTTGCCTATATGTTATCATTCTCTGTAGAGAACCATCCTTCAGGGGATTCAGGAATTCTTACGTTGCCTATATGTTATCATTATCCTTCAGATTCTCTGCAGTGTTTACCAATTCATTGATCATATGGCATCAACACTGAGAACCATCCTTCAGGGGGCATGACTGATCACAGCTGCATGGCGGCTTGCCACTCCCATGGCAGCTTGCCACTCCTGGTAGCTCCATACCCCTGGACCCAAATCGCTTCCTCCCAACCAGCTGCCATCCCTGGATCCCCATGCTTCGTCCTGTTCGCTCTTCCCTGAAGTTTGGAGAACTCCCATGACATCTCCGTTCGGCACCTGCCCCACCATCAACTGAAAGAACACGATTCCCATGCTGAAGATATCTCCTGCGTCAGCTGTTCGCCTGACCTGGCTTAGCCTGTGGAAACCTGTGGCTTAGCCTCTGGAAACCTGTGGTTTTAACCTTGGGGAACTTCCCAAGACCTTTGAATTTGTCAACTTCCAAGAATTCACGACCTATCAATGAAGCACCAGCTAGATCCATGCAAATTAACTTCTATAAACCAGCATTAGTTGAGTATTAGCTGGTGATCTACCATCAAATCAATTGGGGGGTTACTGTGGATCCATGAGCAGTTTGTGATCTTCCACTATCAAGAATTATAAACCATTAATCATGGATCGTGAACCGCTATTAACCATGAATTACCCATCATCATCCATGACCAAACATGCTTGTTGGTCATCATTCACTAATCAAGGACGCACTCTCCGCTCCTTTTTCACTGTGCCTTTGGATTTGAGTAGTGGTGGCGCTGCTCCAATTTGGGTTTCTTTACACACCCAGCACACCACGAAGAAAGAATGAGCCAGCACTGGTGACGGAGGTGAAAGGGGTGGTTGGAGGGCAGCTTGAGCGGAAAAAACCACATGAGAATTTGTCCTTGCAAGTCAAGGACGCACTCTCCGCTCCTTTTTCACTGTGCCTTTGGATTTGTGTAGTGGTGGCGCTGCTCCAATTTGGGTTTCTTTACACACCCACTTCCCACTTCAAACATAAGTTGGTCATCCAGTGCTGGCAAGGAGAAAATACCAGGTAGTCGCTGGTATAAAACACGCATCAAGCTTGATGCTGCGGACCAGGATGGCGGGGAACACCTCAAGGCCATGCATGATCCGTTGCTTGCAGTCAGAATCGATTTCGTTGAGGTATGTAGTGGCTGCGACCTCTTGAAGATACACCTCCATCACGCGATGGCTTGCCCATCGCCCTCTTCGTCTGACTTGTTCAGCATTCTCGCAGGCCCCAATCATGTATGTCGCGCCTCCTGGTCGGAGGCTTGCTAATGTCAATGGCTTTGGTACACTCTGGCTCGCAGTTGGTAGGCCTAGATTCTGCAACAACTTGTTGAATCGAGACCTCAGGGTGGCGCCCGAGAAGGGCCAAAGCTTTTCAGACTGTTGTAGTCTTCCAAACCCGATCCTCACCACCTCCAGCAAGTCAGGTTGTTCTAATTTGCCTGACTGATGCCTTGCCGCTCTGAAACGAGTCTTCGGTTCCTTGATTCTCAAGAGGGCATAGTCAGTCGATCCATTGACATCCGAAGGCAAGATTAAATCTGACCTGTATGCTGATGTGACCTCACCTATCCTCAACAGCGCTCCCCAGCTTAAAGCTATCGTTGCTGCCTCGCGGATCCATCCCCAAACCAGAGCTGCTGACAGAACCGCGACAAGGACTTGGTATGGCATTGCAACGTGGTGCTCAACAGGCTCATGCGAGCCCCACATAAAAGCCAGGTCCCATGCTTGTTGAAGGCACCTTCTGAAACGTGGGCGCTTCGAAGTAATGACGTTGATGGTTTCGCTAAAATGGTAGTATGGCTTCCCCTCACCAAAGAGCCATTTCCCATATCTCACCAACAACTTGTTGAGATCCTCAATGTCAACATCTCTTCCTAGCACCGTCACATCAAACGACAGCCCCTGCTGGTCCAGCCATGTCCTGAAGTCCGAGAGCAGGACTTCTCTGTTTGCAGCAGTCGTCTCTGTCACACGCCTGCCTTCATCCAGTTGAATGCCGGCCCTCTGAGCTCGTCGCACCGCATCTCCATGGCTACC
Source organism: Symbiodinium kawagutii (assembly GCA_009767595.1). Lineage (NCBI taxonomy): Eukaryota > Dinophyceae > Suessiales > Symbiodiniaceae > Symbiodinium > Symbiodinium kawagutii. The sequence goes on from VSDK01016794.1 coordinate 428,958, forward strand.
CCCCCCGGCTACACAAGTTAGAAAGCAACCAATGGTGAAAAATAGGAATGCCCAAATGTCACATCGTGGTCCTTCCCCAGGGTAGCCAAGAGTGGAGTCAAAGTCCAAAGTCCATTCATGAAGAGAGACAGGGAGACTCTTGGAGTGAATGCGAGGCTCATAAAATCCAAGGAGCTGAGGAGAGAGAAGGAGGACAAGCCGAGTCCAATTGGCTGCCCACCTCCGAAGGCGAGAGACACGAGACAAAGCATGGAGAAACTGAGGGCACTTGGAGTCTGACAGTGAAAATCCAGATGGAGGGTCAACTTCACGGCCACGGGAAGGAGCATCTGCAGCATTCAGCCTCGTAGGAACGAACCGACAAGCCAGGTAGATTCCAAAAGCGATCGAGAGGGAACAAACCTTCTTCATAAGCCCCTTCAACGAACCTGCTGATGTCCTGCCACGAGAAAGGACAGACAGAACAACATGGGAATCAAGGAACACCGTTTGCCTGCTATCTGCATGGTCCCTGCACAGATCCCTCATCAACTTGACCACAGCCGCAAGCTCGAGCACATTGATATGACTGGAGCCAGTCCACCTCCAGGAAGCTGAAGCACGCCAAACATGTGAGGTGGCAACATCATTGGTGAGAGCATCTTCCAATCCTTCCGAAGCAAGACCAAGCCGACTGCGACAGCGTTGTTGTGCCTGAAGGTGGTCCTTGAAGAAAGTGGCCAAAGCTCGTGCCAAACCATCACAGTACACCGCTGAAGGTTTTGTGAAAGCTCCCTGAATACGAACATGATCATGATCCCTGGGGCACTTCCGGTGTAACAACTCGACATGCATGTGCGCCCCCATGAAGACAAACTCCTTCTGATGGATGCTACCATACATACAGCTTGCAAGGTAGGTCTCCCGAGCTCCCAAGAAAAGCAAACGCTGCCATTCTGCTAGCCAACGCATCTTGCTCCTCCTAGGTTGTTCAAGCAGCCCCAACTTCCTCAAACGCAGAGCAAGGAGCATGAGGGTCATCGCCGCAAAAGCAAGAAGGTTCCCTAAGATGACCTTCTCGTTCGACTGGTCAAAACCACGTGGGCAACGATAGGAGCGAACACAAGGATGGGCAGCTGGCGAGAACGATGTGCAAGGCGGAGAGACCAGAAAGCTGTCAAGCCTGTCATCTTCCAAAAGGAAAGCCACCCACTGGATTACTCTATGATTGCTGCAGTCAAACATCGCACTTATCGAGATGTCCAAGACAGGTCCACATACGATCCCAAAATCCAAGAGATGGCGAGTCACAACACCAGCACCTCCACATACTTCAATGAACTGGTATCGCAAGCCAATGGGTCTCTGGGGCTTCTCCTCATGAACCTCTTCCACAGAAGGCTGCATAGGACTTGGCTGGGCTTCGCTTTCCTCGAACATGGAATCATAGATCGAGAGCAAAGCTTGAGGCCTAGACAGCATGGGTACATGGTGTCGCTTACACTGAGCAGTTCTCCACAAGGCAGCTGACATCTCCTCTGACACATCCGTGCAACAGACTCCCCCCTTTTCCAACGAAGCATCCGTAGCATAAGCCTTCTTTCCAAAGGGGACTGCCAAGTTGGACACAAGGACCGGAGCTAAGCAGCACAGCAACTGGATCTCCTCTGCAGCCTTTCGAGGTAAGTGCCTAAGCTTCGGTGAATCAGGACTCAGCTCTGCTGGGGGAATCACTGAGAAGACCTCATCCAAAACCGCCATGCCGACACGTCTGGTAAGGAGCACTGACACCCAAGACCCAACCAAGCAAGAGTGCAAAGCATCCGTGGTGAAAGGAAGCCTCATAGCGAAACTGCTCAGAGCTGCCAAAGCCATCCTCTTTTCATAGGGGGCACCCAGGCTGACAACACCCCTCATAACTGAGTTGAAGTCACCGACAACCTGACCACCGCAAACTGAGAAAACCGATGCACCGATCACATCCTTGTCATCAGAACCCAGGATCTCCTCAGAAAGATAGGTGTCTTTTGCAATCCTCAGATCTTCAACGCTCCTAGCAAAAGGATACTCATCTGATCGATTTGCAAGCTCCTTCGAAATCACAAAGAAGTCATCAATGACTAGCCCAGACGTGACATCATCAAAGACCACAGGTTTCGTACTCATCAATCTGGAGTCCTCACATAGAAGCCCACGTGACTGTAGTAGCCGGCTGTGAGCATCTGTAGCAACTTCAACTCCGATGTGGTCCCCTTGGAATAACGATCCAAAACAGCATACCACCTTGTCACTCAAACCAGGGGAAGCGTTGACTCCACCTTGATGAAGAAAGTCTCCACATAGTTCACGCCTGAGCCTTTTCTTCCTGTCACCGAGAAACTTTTCAGCATAAGCAACTGCAGCCCTTGTGTCAGAGAGCTCCTCAAACTTCATCAAAGGATACACCGCATTCTTCAAACACCTTTCATCAGACACCCAAAATTGATGGTAGTAGTCTTTCCTGTCCGTGATTGAGCCTACCAAGGTCTGTCGAAAACGTTCAGGTGCTAGGCCAAGCAACGTTGAAGCAGAGGGAAGGCTTCTGGAAGGTCCTCCTTCAATCCGACCTTCAGCAAAATTCTGTCCCCTTCGGTCTCCAATTTGCCGATCCGCAGATGCAGATTTGAAGTTGTTGAAGACACGGGTATACCTCGACATACTCGATGGAGCAAGAGAGGCTGGGAACATTCGAAGCAAGCCTTTCGAATCCCATAGCTTGCACAGTTTCTTGACCTCCTCAGCATCGCACCTGGAGACATCGGGAAACTCACCGGATGGGGCCTCAATGTCATACTGATTCGCGAGAGGTTCAACATACGGCATGTAGAGGAGATCTGACAAGTAGTCGCGGCAATCCCAACCACCTGACCCAGTCAACTTCAATCTGCTAGCATCCAGAGGTCTGTAGGGGACTAGCTCATCTCTGTTGTTGTTGGGATCTACTTTCTCTCCAGCATGTTGCTGATCATAGAAGCTTTTTGAGCTAATGCCCAAACTTTGCAAGGCACCAACAAGCTCCTCAAGACGTGCATCCAATTGAGCTGATTTGCGACCACATCCAAGAACTCGAAAAGTCTGGGAAGGACCGCATGCCTTGATGAGCGCACTGAGCCTAGCATAGACATTGAGATGCAGGCCACTAGGACGCCTCCAAAGCTCAGGCAAGATCTTCAAAGGGCATTGAAAATGCACATAGTTCAGGGCCGCTATGATGAGATACAGGGACCTCTTCACTGCCAGCCGCAAACGTCGATCCTTCCCCAACTTCAGGCCAAACTCCCAGCAATCACCAAGAGGCATGGGAATAGGAAACAAGGCATCTGAGGGCTCATCACGAGACCCTTTGCACAGAGAAAGCAATTTCCTCAGAAAAAAGGAAAAGGAGGTCTTCGCTGCCAGCACATTCCGAAGCACCAGCGGCGGCCATGCAAGAAATGAAACCTCCTTGAAGTCGAGCACAAGTCCATCACGGGGCTCTTCATGACCAAGTGCTTTGTGCGATCCTTGGCCGAATTCGCTGCATCTTTGCTTTGCTTCTTGCTCATCCCCGGAAGCAACTTCTCCTTGACAGCTTCCCCGTCTTACGTCACCTCCTCCCCTCCCGATTAAAGCAGTCCCAGTGGGCCGCTCTGTTAATGAAGAACTCGGTGAGGGAGGCATCTGGCAACATGGACGGGTAGCATGTTGGCATGCAATCAACTTTGGGGAGCTTCTTGTTGACCTCCCCCTTGGCTGCTCGCAGCTGCTTTTGCTTTTGGATATTTGCCCTTCTTTTTCGGTGATGGTTGCTGTGGGTCCCCCAAAGTGGCAGGAGGTGCAGGCGGCTGCTTCTTCCCCAGGTCCTGTCTTCTGGAGGCAATGTAGTCCATCTCCTTGGTGAAAGCCAGAGCCACTGTCGCCCATCTCTGAGGGCACAAAGGTGCGAAGGCCCTCATCCTTCCGGTCTGAGCAGCTCCCTGTCCACGGTAGCTCCACATCTGACTCGGGGGATCTTCGACAAGAAGAAGTTGAAAGGCCATGTCCCAACGTCCTTGGTCCTGAGCTGCCTGTTCTAGAGCAACTGTCATCAGGGCAGCATGTTCCCGAACCCCTTCCAGATCTCCTCTCACAGCACAATCCATGATGAATGCCAAACCGAACTGAGCCAACCCGATGTCTTTGTTGTTGCCGTAGCCTCCAAAACGTTCCAGGTAGGTCAGCATTGAGAAGTCTGCTAGGGCGGCTTCTTCTAGGGACTCTGGGGCCTTGGTTGCAGGTCGCAGGCGTCGCATGGCATTCTGGACCACTGACAGGCAAAAACCGCCCGTCCGAAGAGATAGCTCTCGTTGAAGTTTCTCTCTTCCTTGGGCCCCCTTTGAAGTCGTCGCACCCAGGACCTGATGATCCATCAATGGATCCCCTCCTCCTTGTAGGTGAGCCACAAGACTCGTGAGGGCTTTGCTCTGCTCCAAAACTGCTAGAGCCAGGCTGCTGCTTCCCAGCTCGTCTCCACCCTGGGCTTGCTCTTCCGCTTGCTCTTGGGGGGACAGGGCTGAATCCAACTCCAGACCCGTGGTTCTGTAGGCTGAGGCTGAAGCTTTCGGAGGCGGCGACGTCATCATAGCACCCATGCCCTTCACCTTTGGTGGTGATCCCATCATCTGCGCAAACTTCTGCATGCTCATGGCAACAGGGGCTTGAGTGGGGCGACGGGGTGGTGACAAAGCAACCCCCTCCACCACTTGTTTCATCCTGGCCTGCTCTGCTTGAATTTCCTGGAGCTGAGTAGCCATGCCTGGAAGGAGACGAGAAAGGCTCTGTATTTGTTCCGCTACCAGTTGAGGCGACGGACGCTTTGCTTTTTCGGCTGCTTTGGCCTTTGCCTTGCTCTTCCCCTCCTTTGGCTGCACCACGACCTCTGCGACCTCCTCGACCGCAGAGTAGAAAACTGCCTTTCCGGGGCCTGCACTCTCCAGCCAATCCTTGGACATCTGAACGAGCCTGCCGGCATCGGGGAAGACGCCAACGTTGGTGGCGAATCCAAGCAATGCCAGGCCACTCTCGTCGAACTCCTCGGGAACATAGGGGTGAATGCCTGATGCCATCTTGTCGCTGACATCTACCAACTGCACCTCTACCTGTTCTTCGGCAGCATGGGTGACATCTCCATCGAAGACCACTCCAGGAACTGTGATCACAGTATCATGGCCAATCAACGCGGTGTCGTCCACATCTGAAGCCAACTGCAGTGCATCTATGGGCAGAAAACCTACCGGCAAAGCCAAGAGAAAACCTCCAGTCCTCCTCCGCACCACATAACAAAGGCCGAGAGTAGCATCTGTTCGATCCACATCGATCGGCCATTGAATGACATAGAGCTCCTGGAAGTCCTCCTGCAAAGTCATCAGGTTCATTGACTCCATTGATACGGCTGGTCAGGCAAAGTGACGCCTGCACCCTGGCAGTAAACCTTTGCCTCTGCCTTGCTTGCAAAGCCGTGAGAGACTGTGTTGGATGTGAGGTCCCCCACAATGGATCGGTAGGCCGCTGCACTGTTGACAAACAGCGGAGTGTTGAAGCCCTCTGCACGCAAGACCACGTAGATGGCGTTGGGGATATCACAAGGCTTTGAAGGACGTGGCTTTGAAATTCGGCCCTCCAGAGTGAACCGTGCCCACCAACCTGACTCCCAAGCTCGCTCAGCCCTTTGCCTGAAAGTGAGAGTGCCTCCACGAAGATTTCCACAAGTAGCAACACAGAAATCAGGGATCGCAGGAATCTCAAGGGCCAACTCAGTATAGGTGCCGTGGCTGCTAGCTCCAGCACTGCGGGCTGAGGAGCTGTACACGCTCCTTGCCGCCTCACCAGGACCTGTCACCACAGTAAATGACCTGGCAGTCCCAAGTCGATCGGAGTATTCCACCAACAAAGACAGCCGGTTCACAGCCTCGGCCAAAGCAGCAACCTGTTCAGAGAGACCTGACACCTCAGCCACCAAAAGGTCAAGTCGAGGATCACTCATGCAGGTAACCACGCAACCGAGAAGAGAAGTTGGCCTCAGCCGGCCTAGGGACAGGAGCAGGAGTCCAACGATGGGGCAAAAATCCAGAGCCCAGGAGCCACAGGACAAGGAATCCACAGAGGATAAATCCAGAGAGAAATCCAAGAAGCAGGAAGAAGCCGATGGCCGGGAAAGTTGGACTGCCACAATGTGACGGGCAACCTAATCCCCACCAATTGGTCACTACACCAACCTGTAGGAACTCAATCAGCCTAAAAAAGCCAGCGACTACCTCCATGCAGCTTGAGCGGAAAAAACCACATGAGAATTTGTCCTTGCAAGTCAACCATGAATGCTAACCTGACCAAAGAATCATTGATCCATTAGCCAAGCCATCAACAAATGATCAATCATGAATCAGTAGAAATGCAAGCAAACATGGAACTACACCTGCCAAGCATTCAAAACCTTGAAAAACCATCGAAAAAACCCATGTTCAAATCCACCCCGGCTTCCCATCCTATCCACCGGCTCCAACTGCCCTGCCCTCCCTGCCCCCCTGCGGCCCCTCCCTGCGCCCCCTCCCTGCGCTGCTCCCAGCCCTTCCTTTGGGATACCAGCGCTCCGTCTCCCAGGTCTCGGGAGGGATGTAGCCCGCCGTGCCGCTGCAGCCGCTGCCAGTGCTGGCGAAGCCTTCGGCCAGGCCGAAGTCGATCAGCACCACGCGCACCTCCGAGGACACGTCACCGCCTCGTCGTAACTCGTTGCGGGGTGACTCAGTGAACTAAGGATGGAACGGAGTTAACTCATATGGTAATATAACTAAGTAACCTAAGTAACCTAAGTGGTCAATGATCATGAACCTAAGTGGTCAATGAACCAAGTGGTCAACTAAGTGGTCAATCCTTAGGATGTGAAGCAAACGCCTGAAGATGGGTGTCACAACGGGTTACTCAGTTAACGAAGGATGTTGACTTGTTAAGAGAATGACCATATTACTAAAGTCTATAGCTGTATTGACCATATTACTTACTGGGGATAGCTGTGTAAATCTTACTAGTCACATCAGTCACTTAGATCAGTCAATCATACGAGTTCTATAATCATATTATATAGTTGATGACAGTGCTTATGATGGAAAGATCGGCCCGGAAAACCTTGGTTTTGACCACCAAGCTCCCAGGGGGTTCCAACGTAGATTTTCCCAGAAAAACAATTTCTGTCAAACTGACGCTTTGAACATCGGTGATGGTTGCTAGTGGTCGAAAGTGAGATAGTGATGTATCATATGTATGTTTTTCATGGTTCATGATGATGTCCACCTCCATCTCCCAGGGTAGGTTGCGAGTGGGGTGACACATGAGAAATTCACCCCACAAGAAACACTCTGGGCTGAAAAATGGTAAACCTCCCGCCGCGGCCTGCAACCATGATGTTCTCTTCCTTTATGTCACAATGCATCACCTCGGTGACCAGAAAATATCTCAACACAGCGGCCTCTTAATGAGTTCGAAGCTCTTCACGAGGCTTCACATCATTCTTTGGAGGTGCTGGGTGTTCGTTTCGCAGTTTCAGGGCGGCCTTCCTGGCCGCAACCGCTGAGCACGGGGCCGCTTGCGAATGAAGATACTCCAGGCCCTCCAAGCATTGCCGGAAGATCTCCCGCCACCAAGCCTCACTCATGGACAGGCCCTGGTCATGGGCCCGTTTGCCCAGCTTGGTCAAGTCGCCTCCGAAGTAAGGTTCGTTGACCAGGTAGAAGAATTCGCTGTCCTGGAAGACCTGATGGAAACTGCGTCTGACCTCTTTCACAGCGAGCTCATGCAGGTTAAAGAATGGTACCCACAATCAATGAACGGCTTGATGAATCCACTACCAACCACTATCAACAACCACAAATCCAACAAATCTGCTGGTTTTTCTAATGAAATGATCAGAAATGGGTAAACGACAGCTGATGTTTGACAATGCCAAGCCTCAAAAGTTTTGGCCACGTTCTTGTGGCTAAAATCTTTCATCAGAGTGTACTCTGTCAGCAGATCCTCCAAACAATCCTCATCCCCTTCCGACTTGCCTTAGCAAATGGCCAGCCATGGTCTGGGATCAAAGAGTGAGTTCCATCCATCATTAAAAGTCGCCATCAATTCCTTGCCGGGTGGTTTTGGAGCACGAACAAAATGTCACGGTTGGAACAGCATGCCTTGGAAAATCCGTTGGCCAGTGAGTATTGGTGCTTGGAACGATGCGGGGCTGGTTACGCTCCTGCTGCCAAGGGGCTAAAGAATTTGAGGCAATAGGGCACCTCATCCAAAGTGCAGAGATACATCACGCCTGCACAATGGTTGCTGTGCTTTGCGTATCTTTCTATCTATCTATCTATCTATCTATCTTTCTATCTATCTATCTATCTATCTTTCTATCAGTCTATCGATCTTTCTATCAGTCTATCGATCTATCTATTTGTTTCTATATTTATACTTATATATAAATATATATATATATATCATATATATATATATATATACATATATATTCATATATAATATAATATAATAGGTACTGTGTTATACGCGTTAAAAAAGCCAAGCTCAAGCGTATCACACTGTGATCACTATCCCGTCCCTTGGTGCTCACAGAAGATCCTGCCTTGACCACCACGGCCCAGTTCGTGCTGCACGACGTAGCCACTCGAAGCCAAACTCATTTCCGGAACATCCATCGGAAGATGACGAGGTCCAAGCTGCTTCCGCTTGTGACGCAAGATTTTCCTTGGAACTTGGGCTTGGCCAAGCTCAGGTGCGTCTCAACATCGCAAAATCATGCACCACTGTATCAGTAAGCACAAGCCCCAACTGTCCAGACCTGCCATTCTCACGCATGGAAAGGTTGTTTCCTTGTTCAGTTTCCCAAGGCAAGAAAGTTCCATGTTTGTCGGATCCCTGCTTCCCAGCATCCGAAACATCATGGTGCACTGTTTCCGATCCAGCACTCCAGAACCATCGAAGTCAAAGCGTTGGCAAAGGACTTCAACGTCCCGAAAGAGCACCGCAGGAACTTCCAGGTACTCGGCCAAGCCGGGCGCCATCAAGGCCACCTCCCAGCAGCTTCACACGCGAAGCATTGGGTACCAAGCAGGGGAATTCATGAGCAACCGACCAACCAAGCATGGCTCATGATGGTCAATGCTGGCTGCCAGTTTTTTCAATCATCTACCAACCCACCCACCCACCAAACCACCCACACCAACCAACCAACCACTGGTTGCTCGTCAGGCCTCTCGCGGCTTGATAGCTTTGCGCCCATCCGGGGTTTTGGCACTGGCAAACTTGCGGAAGAACTTGTGAATGGCATGGTTCCTCAGCGACAGTGTCTAATGATTGGCGATCAGCTCAACAGCAGCAATGATCATTATCATTTGGTCAGGGCACTAGTAGCTCCTTAGCTCCCCCTTTAAAGCCCTTTTTGAGGGCCATATCGGTACCCCTGGCTCATTAGCTCGCTCCCTCCCAACCTCTCACCTGTGACGCAAAAATGATCGGGCTCAAGAATCCACGCCGCGTTTCTGAGTTTGGCTAAGCTTCACAGCTATCTAATCTTTGCGATTTTTATGGTTGATATGATTTGTTTGTTAGTATCTCGTGGATTTTGTGTCGGGGTATGGCCACTATATCGATCTTTGGATAAGTAAAAGAACACGCAAAAAAAAAAAAGCTTCGGTGGTATCCCCAACAGTGTGAGGGGCGATCTAAGTTAACACTATTGCTTGGAAAACCAAAATCCTTTCCAAGTCCCAGCATCGTAAAGAGATATGACAATGGTCCCAAGTGCTTGTCCAAAGTCAGAGCTGCTTTTGCCCTCTCTTCCACGGAGAGCTTCTTGGGCTGTTCGTGAACCGACTCGCTCTCCTTAAGGATGTGCAGCTGGTTGGGATACTGAGGGTGAACTGAGCCCTTTAACCAACCATGAACCAACTAAGGATGAGTTCACAATAGTTTAGTCATGACTGGGTGAACCAAGCTTTTTAACCTAAACCAACAAAAACAGTACTGAAAAACAAGGCTACAACTATTGCGACGAAAGAAATCTTTGTGAAGGGACCTTTCTTCAAGCTACTGGATCGTGTATGGGTACACAGGCAAGCTGATACAAATACATATATATATATATATATATGTGTATACACATGTGTGTCTGTGCAGCACCGATGGGTATGTGTGTAGTTGTAGCGAAATCTGCCTGCTTTGCAGGGCAGTGACCCTCTGCATGATCACTTGACCGAACTACTACTCTAAAACACGCAAATACATCTATCTGTTCGTTTGCACATGTGTGTCTACTGCGCATCAATACTCCGTTCATTGCACCGTCTTACATTTCAGTACATTGCAATACATCTCATTCCCTTACATACGGACAGCTATACAGTATTTGCTGACTCAAAGTACCTATAGTGTAAATTGGAATTGCATAAAGATATGGCGGAATAAGTAAATCGGAGGCCAAGGCTCAAGGCAAACATGTGGTATTGAGGCATTCAATTTTGGATGGTTTGGGATGTCAACAAAAGCGGAAAACGCACAAATGTATGTAGATGATTGATTCAGCGCACATGCATTTGAGTATGTCTAATTGTTGGAATCACTGTTGAGGACCTCCACCGGCTCTGTTGCTTGTGTTCACTACTATCAGGAAGAATATTACTTGTGATCAAGTGGCTATCACTGCCTGTACATAACTTCACCGGAGTTGATGCAAGAATCGGGCAGGATCATGATTAACTGCCAGAACAGAAAAACAACTGGTGACATCTTCAAGGTTGGTTCATGATGGGTTGATGGTTCTGAATCCTTCATGGGTGATGATGACGATGATGATGACGATGATGATGATGATGATGATGCTGATGATGATGATGATGATGATGATGATGATGATGCCGCTGCTGCTGATGATGATGATGATGATGATGATGATGATGCCGCTGCTGCTGCTGATGATGATGATGATGATGATGATGATGATGGTGATGGTGATGGTGATGGTGATGGTGATGATGATGATGATGATGATGGTGATGATGATGATGATGATGATGATGATGATGATGATGATGATGATCATGGATCGGTCGTTGGTTGTTAAGACCCTCCAGCCCAGCTTCACTTGAGGAAGAACTGCTGCCGCTTCTTTCGCTCTCACAGGTGCACGACATCGCGGCGCAGCTGAGCAATCGTTAAGGAACTGCAGTGAAGCCCAGGATTGACCCAGTCACTAAACCTGTCCCCCCATGGGTATCCCCATCTGAAAATGATAATTTTGTAGGGATCATTTTCGACAAGTGAAGTCCGTTGAAGTCCAGTGAAGTCCAACGTCAAGGAGGAATACACGGACAAATGTGAGCTTTTTGAGCCTCAAACACAGCGAATTAGGGTCCAACTTGGGTCTACATTCGGATGCCATTCTCCAGGTTCGGTTCAGTGATCCGATGGGGTCCATTGCTTTTTGCAACCAACCAAACGAGGCGCATCTCTTCCCAAAATTTCAGCGTCTCTTCACTTGGCTGTGGGTCAAAACCTTGTACCCCTGGTTCCCCTATCATTAACCATTGTTTTCCCACTATTACTGTTGGTTATTATCCACCATTTTTGGTTGGTGAACTGCTTGACCCAGCTCGCCACTTAGTGAAGTCATGGCTTCTCCTTGTAGTGGTCCGCATCTCTCACGTCGATGTAGTTTGGAAAATGGTGGGGATCAGATCGTGTGGCCACCGTGGCATAGCTCGTCTCCTAGGCGTCCCGAGCAGCCGGTGATCCCAAGGATCGCACTGTTGGAGTTTATCACCATCAATGACTGGCATTACAATGATTAGCATTGCCATATATAAATGGTTGGAGTTCGTTACCATAAAAGGGCTGGAGTTCATTACCATAAATGACCAATATGGCTAAATGATTGGGGGGTCCCGTATTACTTAAGGAACCACATAATCTTCTTGACGGAACCCAAATAGTGAAGATATGCGGTGGCATCAGCACTCCACAGCGCAGAAGACTCGGCTGCTTGAAGTAAGAACCCTGACAACTTGGGTCTGGGCAATCAATACATATGGCGAGCTGGGTCAAGCAGTTAACCAACCAACAATGGTGGATAATAACCAACAAGAATAGGGAAAACAATGGTTAATGATAGGAGAACCAGGGGTACAGGGTTTTGACCCACTGCCAGAAAATGGGGGATGGGAGACATACATATGTACAAACATACCATGACCATCTCGGGGGTTGCAGGACTCTAACATGTTTACATACATCATGCATGCATGTGTACAGCTATGTTCCTTCACTTGGAAGTGGCTCTATGATATCTTAGAGGAACAAAAACGATTACTTACGTGAATCTTCTGCGGACTGGTACAGAACCTTATTTTCTTTCTTCCTCTCAGCGCATGACCCAGTCTGCACCTGTTGAAACGTACTAGCCCATACGATTTCAATTTCAATCAGTATTGGGTCAAGCCAAATGGAAATCTTTCTAGATCTTTTACAAGTAAAATCACTTGCTTTGGGGGGAGAAGTCTTCGGCGAGAATTGTGCTGACAAGAAAGGTCATTGTTATAGATTACTTACGAGGACCTTGCACAACGAGCACATCTTGTGTATATTTTCAGGTTGCGGTCGGTTAAAGGTGGCATCTTCACCTCCTCGCTCACACACTTCTTCAAGAAAATGAATCGGCCGGCTATCCATGTTCCGGACGGCGACTTGTTCGGACACTGATCAACGCTTCTCTTGCTTACAGGGGACCATCCAACTGCATGGATCAACCAGCAAGATTTGGTGCTTTCTCAAAATAGGGAAGTCCCAAAATGGATGGATGGCTTATAGCTCTAAATGATTTGTAATGGATGTTTCGGGGGTACCCCTATGGCTACACCAAGATTTGAAGGTCACCAGTGATGCCAAACTCAGCAGCTCCATGTTTTGATGCGATCGTGGTCCTTGATCTCAACACTGGCCACTGGCAGTCGTGGAGTCTTCCAACGCGCTGAGGTGCGACAGGGCGGTTCATTTGTGGATCGGCTATGCTTGTTAAACCAAGTTTGTATGCGCGGTTCACGACTAAAATCGCTTCATTTTGGATGAGTTGGTGATGCCCTATGACTTGGGAAACACCTGAAGCATCGACTTCCGAGTTGGTCTCTCAGGTAAACCGCGCGGTGGCCCAGGCACTGTCTGGTCATACTTCCTCCGAACCATCAAGCCCGACCTGACTGGATCAACCCTGGAAGAACAAGTTTGAATATCAGGTTTCACCAGCCATTAGGCAGAATGGTAGATGATCCGCAGCACCACCTAAGCACATGCGACTTCTGCTGTTGCAGTTGTTCTTCCTTGAATTCTTGGTGTTGCTCCTGCTGTTAGGGATGCTGTTGTTGCTGTTGCTGTTCCTGTGGGATCTGTAGTGATAAACTCCGACCACAACTTTGGGGGTTTCAATGGCTTGAGAAACCACCACATGGTTCGTGCATCAAGTATCATTCTTGGTTAACCATTCTTTAGCATCATGATTAACCATTGGTTACCGAACCCAGTTATAGTTGTTTAAACATTATCATTGATGATTACCCCCTGTTATCAACCATCCCTTTTAAAACCACCATAATTCTTGGTGAATCTTTGTCACTTTCCAGGTCTTGGCCCGGCCAAGTCCAAGCAATTCCTGATCTTCTGCCCGGAGACACCATGCTCTGCTCCGTGACGTAGAAGGGGTGCTCGTGCCGGGGAGCTTGGGGCGCTTTTGGCACTGGAAAGCCAAACCTTGGTGACGAAAACCCACACAACTTGGCTTGCAAACAAAGGAAACTCTAGGGGTGTCCATGCGCATGTAGGTGCAGATACAATATATACGTAATATGCTTGTATAGCGTGTATATTATATATATACCAATGGAAATAGATAGATATATATATATATATATATATACCTATGTACCTGTATGTGTAAATACACATATTTATGCACATACAAAAAACACTTATATATATATATATCCCTTTTGCCTCCCAGATTCAAAGCTGCCCACACTGCCGCCGATGCACTGTCTGATCACTCGAAGCTCGTATGGCTGAGTGAGCTACCAACTAAGAAATGATCATGCTTCGACAGTCTGCTTCAAAACGTACCTCACTTCAAATCAGCATTCTCCGCTTCCATATTGCTGCTCTGCAAGAAAACAGTGCTGAGGACGGCCCAACAAAATTTACTGAGTTCAAGGACACGTGCTTTGCTTGAGGGTGTCAGCTCATGAAGTAACAGCTGAGCACTTACCTCTTGCAGGTAATACTCAAGAGTGCGTGTCCTTGCCCATCGACCTCGCCAAGCGATCAAAGGAATGTCTTGTGTCCGGGTGTACAAAAACGTGGCACCCGAACCACGAAGTGATCCGGGTGTTGCTCCGTGCTGGTCTTGACGATGAGGGATGCCAAGACGACCTAGAACACAATTCCACTGGCGTCTGAACGTAGCCAGTGTGCCAGTAAACAATCTCTGATTCAAAGGCAGGCTAGCAAACATTTGTTCGGCTATTCTGATAATGGGTTCGTCGTCGATGCGGCAATGCTGTCTGCGAGCAAACCGAGAAGTCTTGGGATTCCGCAAGTGGATAAACATACAGCTCATATCATATGCAACATCATTGGGAAAGATCAGATCGCGTCGAACTAGATGCACCATTTCATTCGGATGCATCATTCCTGCAAAACCCAGAAGGACCAAACCTACAAATGGATACCACTGCCACAAAGCTCCCAAGCATAAGACTGCACGTATAGCAACTGCTGGTAGCACAGCTCTGCAAAAGCCAGGCTCGTGATGCTGCCACTTACGATCTATGTGCCAAGCAACATTCAAGTGGAATCTGACTTGAGGATATACATCCTGCATGCCAGTGATAGCATACACTAGGAGATATCTAGGGTACCCATGCTCGAACAAGTACATCCCATAAGCTCGGAGAGCCAGCGCTGTGGAACTGGGGTCCAACACCAGCGTGTCCCAGGCTATACTCAAAGTCTTTGCAACCCACTCCTGAAAAGCAGCAACACAGCGTACCATCCGGCTTGAAATTTCAGCAGCAAATCCAATCTGTAAGTCTATAGGTCCCCTAGCTTTGTATTGCTTGGTCCGGGTCGGAGGCCCAGGGTTTGGTTCTCTGTCACCTGCTAACAGCAGCAGGAATCTCAGCCAGCGTGCCGGGTTTCGAGGCACACGGGCTGATTCCACCACAGCATCAAAAGCCCTGCTGTCGCCTTCCTGCAGGGAAGTCAACCATTTTGGCATTGCTTTTGTGGGACCCCGTACAGGTCTGTTTCGTGAAGGTTCGTCAGCACGATTAGATTTGGAATAACAGTGTAAACCACCAGGATAAAGGTTTCCTCCAATAACATAACCCAGACTGCCTTGAAGCACTTTACTTATGGCATATGAACTGGATCTGCCTTTGGCTGCAGCTCCCAGTGTGACCCGGCTATCTAAAAGACCAATGAAGCGTGAATCTCTAGAACTTTTTGCCATAGACTTAATCCAAGATTTATAAGTTCTAGTTTCATTGACATTGATATGACCAGGTTTAGCCAAGGTAAACCTAAACACTTCGCTAAAGGGAGCGGCCTCACACAGTTCCCCAATCCATTCAGGGTCTTCAAACCACGGACGAACCGGGTAGGGAGGTTCAGGAGGAACACTGATTACCACATCGTTTATGCTTAACCCAACCTCTTTCAGCGCTCGCTCACGCACTTCCAGAGGTATCAAACCAGGGGCTTCAATCTTGCTTGCAGCTGATCCCGCGACCATCTTCTGCATAAGTCTTTGGGGATAGCTGGCAGAGAAGGAAGACACTTGCTCACCTGGTCGGGGCTTGCGACCGTACACTGTAGTGGAATTGGGCTGACACTTGCGATCAAACTCTTCGATGCTCTCAGGTGTGAATGATCCTTGAATGATGAAATGCTTTCCCTTGTTTGCACAATTGCATGTACCGGCTAGAGGCACCAACCAAGGTTTATTACGCAACCACTTTGAGGCTTTCTGGAAAGCGTTACCGAAGTTACAAAAACACATATGAGTGATGACACAGCCTAGACTCACAAGTACTTTGTAGCAATGGAGCAAATACAATCGGCTACTTCCAGGCTGTTCTACACTGATGTAGGAACCAGACTTAAGCGCTAATGTGAGGATGATGGCCGTGCGCCGGGCTAACATGTTATGATAAGCGGCGAAAGGGTCATCAGGGTTGAATCCGTAAGGGCACAACTTTGACCGCACCTGGGGACGGCGCAAAGTGCCAAAAGAAACACAAGGCATACCAGCATGCCATTCTCTGATGACTCTGCGAAGAGCCAAAGCTGTCAGCTCTCTGAAAGTTGCAGCTGTGCTCAAATCACCAACTCGCAATCTGCGACCGACGACATCGATGCCATCATGCACGACTAGGCCAATCTGCTGGTGTGCAACAGACCAACCACCTTCACCACGGAAAATCTCGACGCAATCATAGATGAAACCTTCGTGAAGAGTCCGGGGTATACTAGAAGAGCCACTAGATTTGGGACAGTCATGATCTTGGTATATCCACATTGATTCCGGTTCGATGCCATGCTCAGTCAGGATTTCTGACACAGGGGACTGGAGTTTCGTGTAGAATCCCTTTTGTTCACTGTGACGCCAGAGTTCTCTGCTGACGTTTGAACCTAAGTTAGCTCGCACGACAGCACCTCCGGAAGGTGAGGCATCGGTTGCATAGACATAGGGGCTATATTTAACCCGCAAGTCAGCTTGAGCTGTTGGACCCAAAATAGCCATGCTTTGGAACTCATTCAAACTCTGTCTGCTACGACAGAAGCATTCATCAGGTGCTTTACCTTCCCCCTCATGAAACACTGCATCCATCAAGGAAAACAGGGCTCGACGGAAAAGGAAAATGTGCATCCAACACCCCACCAGGATAGAAAGAATTTTCTTAGTACAAGTACCACGCTGGACTATGGCTAAAGTGATGGCGGTGAGGAGGGCAAGCCGGGGCCTAGGGGCCATAACTCTACCTTTGTCACCATCAAAGTCAGCACCCAAAATGGTACCCTGAAGCAAATTGCGTTTCCGCTTCCGCTCATGTTGTACAAGTCCTACGGATCGATAAGCTTTGCCAGCACCCTCAAATACCAAAGTATCACGCAACGAAGGATTATTGGGGTATTCATCACGGCCTAATTTTTGTAGCCCCACATGATCATCTATCGCTAATAGCTCGACAAAATCTGATCGGGGGATGGGAAGTCTGTACTGCATAGTTTGGGAGGTTACCATTGAACCTGCTAGCTGCTGCAACACCGCTTTGTGGGAAGCTTGGGCTACTTCGACAGCCATATTGTCTCCCATGGCTAAAGTGGCCAGACAGATCAACAGGTGAGGATGAGATGCAAGCTCAGGGGTCAAACATGAGAACCCTTCCAACTCAGCAGGATCTAAATGCGTTACGACTAGACCGAGCATCGGTGACCTTAAAGGTATAATAAAAATCGGTCAAATCATCGGCACTTAATCTCATCACCTGGGAATCTTCTAAATGCAGCAAGCTTAGCATGGCACCCGGGGCCAAACTTCTAGTAGCATCACTAACAGTCAACATCCTACCGTTCAAATTTTGGGGGTTTATAATAAGACGATCATATTGGCTATCCTTGGACACTGCAAAAACACCGACGGCTTCATCCCAATCCTTTTCACTGGCAGGGATCAGGCGAACGGCGCCAAGAGCGTCCCACCGCTGGGCAAGCTTGAGTAGTTCCGCACGGTTGCAATTTACTTTTCCTGGTTTGTTTGGGGGCCAATGCTCTTTAGGTAGCCGTAGGATCTCAGGATCAAGGAAACCTGCTCGAACCACAGGATTGGTCAGAAACTGGCTAGCCTCGAATGAAGGAGGATTATCCCACTTTATCCGTTCGGAAACTACCTGCTTGGCTGTGCTGGAGGAAACTGCGACATGAGTTTTCCCATGCTCACACTGATGACTCAGGTCGGCTTCTGTGCGAACATGACTAGACTTGAAGTGTGTGCTATAAGGGTCCAAATCCGCATGCAAGTCAATTAAGATTGATTGTAGGTCCACATCCATCACTTTACAATGAGGCAGTTCCGTTACAACCTTAATTAAATCCTGGTATTTATCCATGAACCGTCCTAAGTCATCCAGGGTAAACTTCTCAAAAGAAACCTGGCGTTGAACCAAGCTTTCGATGCGCTCGATCACTTCATGCTGAGCACTAGAGATTGGAGCACCCAACCGTGCCTCTGATGGGCACTGCTTAGGATGGTTTAGGATTTCCCAATTGAGAGCGCAAACGATCAGCTGGACAGCCTGGTGGATGGCGGCCTGCTTCCTGCGACGCACTTGTCGTTTGGGGCCAGGTCGTGCAGTAGCCGTCCAACACCACCTGGGCGGAGGGACAGGCCATATGTCAGAGCGGGTGCTCTGATGCACGGTGGAGGCGATAGGTTTCAAGCTGCTTGAAGTAAAAGCACTAAGCCCTATCCTAGCATGTTGGAACCTGGTGCAACTGGCTTGCATTAATTTAGGCATATTAAAAACTCTGGAAGGATTACAGTGGTGTTCCAACCCAACCTTGGTAGTGGGGATATCATATACCTCATCAGAAAGGTGATCAACTGGCCGCATGCATGAAGAGTCTTGCGCTAGCAAATTTCCTACGGGAGTGCTACCGAAGGCACGGTTCTTCGACTGCGAATGCTGGCCAACTAACATGCCACTGTCTCCTGGAAATGCACTGAAATGCACAGAACTTGAGGCCTCCGACGTGGAAGCCTGGGAAGCTATGCGATGGCAGCTTAGTTTGCTGCCGTTTCTTCTCGGGCCTGAGTGCTGCTGTCTCCCCGCTTGGGCTTCTTCGGCTTCGGCTTTGGTTTCGGCTTGTCCTCTGCATCTGGATCTTTGGGCTGTTTTGGATTTGGCTTTCCTAGGCTGGAGGCTCTTCCTTGAAGATAATCGAGGTCCGTCAAGTAAGCCAAGTTCGCACTCAGCCAAAGAGGGTCGGCCAATCGACTGAATGGCATCAAACCTGGAGTCTTCCGAACTGGAAAGAACAGGTGACTGTTCGGCTCCGTGTAGCCTGTCAGGAGGTAGGCCAGCTCCATCTTGCCTGAATCTAACGCAGTCTGCTCCACGAAAATGAGCACGCGGCTTAAGAAGCCGCGCATCTCCCAGTTGTCCGACTTGTATGCTATGTTCCAGCCTTCTGCAAGTAGAGCTCCCACATGACTCAGAAGTTTTTGATCTTGGAGAGGCACATGCTTCTCCAAGTACTCCTTCATCAGGAACCCAGTTTCTTTGTCTGGTGGTATGCCTAGCTCCCGGAGTGCGTTGGTTCGAGTCAATTCTCCAACTCGCATCAAGTCCTCCACCGTCTTCAGGAAGAGTTCCCTTGCCACACATCCGCGAGCGCCGGTTGAAGAGGACCCGGACTCGCTGCCCGAGCCTGCGGTGAGCAGG
The DNA here is from genome assembly GCA_009767595.1 of Symbiodinium kawagutii. Taxonomy (NCBI): domain Eukaryota; class Dinophyceae; order Suessiales; family Symbiodiniaceae; genus Symbiodinium; species Symbiodinium kawagutii. The sequence goes on from VSDK01016794.1 coordinate 448,523, forward strand.
CTGGACATTGTATCCCGAGGCTTCAGCAACTTCTGGATCAACATGGAGTTCTGGTGCAGCTGCATCATCATCATGCGTTGCATCGGGTCGGTGACTTGATCCAACCCCCCCATCATGGCAGCCATGGACGTCTCGTCTATGGCTTCTTTCTCGATTTCCGCCAGTGCTGTTTCTGCTGCTGGCGCATTTCGGTCTGGCAGTCCTCGTTGTACATCGGTCCGAGGTCTTGAAGGTGCTGGGCCTGCCAACTGCCGCAGCCGAGCCAACTCTGCAGGAGTGATCATAGGCTGCTGCCCTTGGAACAACGAGCTGTTTGCCGCAGCCGGGCTGGCTTTTGGCACTGCGCCCACGCCATTAAAACTGACACCACCGAAGCATCTTCCATAGCTCTTTGCTGACTGGCTCGGGCGAGCTGTTCTTCGAGGTCTCGAATCTGCTGTCGCATCTGGGCTACAGCAACCCCCCCTTCGTCGCCAGTGTTGCCAGGATCTTCGGGGATGTCCCCTTCGAGTTCGTTCCCAGTAGCATACTCTTCTGCTGTTCCAGGATCCAGACCATCGCCCATCCATTCTTCGGCCAGAGCAAGGGCTGATGAAGCATTGGGGAAACCTACCACGGCTTCTTTGCGAAACTGCAGCAGCACTGTCTTCCGAAGTTGCTCGCCACGAAGGGAAACAACCTTCGAAAATCCGCCAATGTACTCCCAAGGGACGTCCACCAGCATGCAATCGCCAGCACCCAAGTCTCTGCCTCGATTTGACGCCAGCAGCACAGTACCAGTGTGGAACACGGGCACTGGGCCATCCTCGTCGGTGCGCAAGTCCTCCAAAGCTCCTCGAAGAACTTGTTGGTCCGGAGCCAGAAGCATAAAACCTCCGGCATGCACCATCAGCACATAGCAAACTCCGAAGTGAGCCCTGCCATCGCCAGCACTTTCTGGCGGCAAATCCAGCCATATTGCAGCTCGATGAAGCGGAGTGGTATCGTTGACCTGAGCTGCCAAGGCCTCGATCTCCGCTTGCCCAATTGGGCGCTTCACTGATGCAGTTGAGGCGGCCATGTCCGGCCTGCCCCAAAGAGAAATGCGTCCGCCTCCGAATGCGAAGGGAAGGCGTGGCTCACTGAATCAGGAGCGAAACCAGTGTTGGTTTCGTTCCGCACCAATGATTGATACCTGCCGTAACTGGCAGTCCAGAAGCCTTCAGGATATTGAGAGCAGCGCAACACCAAGTAGATTGTGTTCTTGAACGGGATACCGGGAGAGGATTGATCACAAAATTCCCGGTCAAGATGTTTGCCCGCAATGAGCCCGGCTCTGAACGCTCGGCCAATCCGAGCTGCTGGGGACCACACCGGATGAGAGCCCCGCAACCGCAAGGCAAAGGCAGTCAACCGAGGACACCGAATCTCAGCCAAGTGCTGAGGGGTGGTTTCCCTGATCACAGCCTCAATCTCAGCCTCGCTCCATCCTCCAGGAAGTTCCCCACCTGAAGAAGGCGCTGCTTCCACAGAAGCAGCTGCAGTCACCTCTGATGGTGCAGAACCAGAGCCAGGCCGGCGCGCAACAGTGATGGCCACACGCAAATCGAAATCCGCAAAGGCCAAAGTAAGTTCTTGCACCTCAGGATCCTCAGAGCGCATCAACTGCGCCGATGTCGGTACTCAGCCAGCCGGTCTCGCACAGTTTCCGCAGGGGCCAATTGATGCAGCACAGCCCTGGCCAAGAAAGCCAATGCAGTCCTGCAGTTATTGGAGGTGCAAACCAGAACGATAAAACCGCCCCAGAAAAGACCAGTTAAGAATACCAGCAATCCAGCGAAGGCTATGGCGCCCCAAGGACAAGTGGATGAAACCGGGGCCCAGAACCTGAGCTCTCGGGCAAAATCTAAGAGTTGGTGAGACCAACTCATCCACCTTTGAGCCCGAGAAGCTGAGATCCAACGTTGATTCTTGCCACCTGAAGGGATAATGGGGCATATTTATTTACATCTATTGATTTATATATATATATATATGTTGGTATTTATTCATTTATTTATGTATTTATCTATGTATTTGTCTATTTATCTATTTATCAACTGATCTATTCATCTATTTATCTATCTTTTAATGTATGTGTTTAGTTTTTCAATTATTAATGTATCTATTTATGTATTTGCTTTTTTGTTTATCTACTTATCTATGTATGTTTTATTCATCTATGTATTCATTTACTTGATTATCTATATATTACTATATTTATCTATTTATGTATATATGATTTTTACGTGTATCCAGGAATCCATATATGTATATACACACACAACACGCACATCTATGTTATCTATCTATACATATTAATGCATGCGTCGATGTAAGTATGTCTGTATACATATAGAGAGAGAGAGAGGGAGAGATAAATTTGTATTGTATACAATCATCGCGTAATAAAGGTGGGTTTCGCTTGCTCCCACAACAGGCTATTTCAAACCTGTGCCTGTTGAAAACTATCAAGTTCGAAGCCTTTCACCTGAACCTTGAAATGCAAAGCGCACCTTGTTTCCCAGCCTACTGGGATTGTCAAGCTTCTGCAGAGATGCCACTGCGAAGAGAATTGTCTCTTTATGTGCTGTCTTCCCCTTTAGAAAAACTTGCACACTCTTCGCTATATTCACTTTCTCGGCTGCTTTCTGAGTCTGACTCTGATACATGGGGCTGGGATGAGTTTGCACATACAGGCGTACTTCGAAGCCAAATCTCAAAACGATTCCACCGATCAACGCCTAGCCAAATAAATGCCCAGGCAAAGGTCAAGCAAAGGAAGCGGCTGACAAGGACCGTGCAACTGATATGGATGTCAAGTCCTGTGCTATCTGACCAGGACTCTGTATCAAGGACTGCGAGAAGACTGCGGTTTAAAAAATCCGACATGACCATGTTCTCCGCCTCATCATAGCCTTGCAGGTAGCACAGCAGAAACGGCACTTGTAAGGAGAGTATGCCGCCCAGGCCCCAAACTTTCAGAGCAAAAACAGCACAATCTGGACCTCGCTTCTCAATCTTCCATACGGAGAAAGGGATGAGAAAAACTGTCACAGTGTAGAGCAAGGTAAGCAGCAAAAACAATCTCCTGTGACCCTGGCAACCGATGAAAGTATCCGACAAAAGATCCATGGCACTCACTGACCACGCCAAAACGGAGAAAACGACCCCAGTCCTGATATCGGTGGTGCCAGCGCGTTCAATGTCCAAGCCGCTCTCCCACGCATGGCGTAAGTTATCCGTGTAAGCACCAGCATCCAACAGGATGCCGATCACAGTCTCCACTTCGTCCTCGGCTCCAGCAATCGCTGCCCTAATGCGTTGTTCGTCATCAGAATTCGAACAATGAGCATCGCGCAAGGAATGGAATTGCATCATCTCCCTCTGCTGTTCAAAATCCACTTTCTCAGCCTCCAAGACTACAATCAAGATAGTCATCAATGCATTGGTCACGGTCAGATTGGAAAACCAGCCGTAATGAAACAGTACAGAAATCCAGTTATCATGTTTGCCTGATATCATAAGAAAAGACCAATAGAGATCCATGACGAAGAATACACATCCAATTGAAGTTAAAGAAATCATGAGGTGCAAAGACCAGGATTGGTGGCGACAAGGCAGCACCACCAGAAGAGCCAACAAGGAAAGTATTCGGTATATCAGCTCAAGCCAGCTGTATAGACCTATGCCAGATGCATAGCCCCTGAAAATATGTTCGAGGCTTAGCCACACAGGAACTCCCACTAGCAATCCACAGCACATTGGAAGGCCGACTTTGGAGGACCAATATTTGAATGTCTCTTTCCGATCTGGCACCACGGGCAACAAATAAATCTTGTTCCATTTCGCTCCCAAATAGGCCTCAAATACACACCAGAGCCTTGAGTAGACTCCAGCGGAGGGATTTGGAACAACGAGCAAATGTGATGCCTTTTGTAATGCCAAAGCAAACGCACTTTCACTCACATTTCCGCCAATGAATTCATCTAAGTCCAAGTTCTGCGGGTTTGACAAAAGGCAGCAGTACAGGTTTTTCAACCTATACAGCTGGGGCCATGCAATTGAAACTCCCCTTCGAAGGTGGAAAATTCCTCCCTGCCACGAATGAGATACAAAAACCTGGCATTCCAAACCTTGATGATGCTTCATCAGGGCATAGCTTGCACCTCCAGCTGCTCTTGTCATAGGTTTCACCACATGGGTGTTCACGTCATGCAGATTAGGGCCATGCTTGCGGTCCCAATGAAAAGGATTAGGCAGTCCTTGACTCATCGGGATCTGATCTGAACGCCACAAGTGGAAGACTTCCTGGACGAAATCCTCAAATTCAGACTTCGTAATGCACCATTTCTCCGGTGGAACGGAACGGTGCAAATCTCGCGCCCATTGGAAATCCATCACCAACGAGGGAACGGCGAAGTTAAGCAGAAGTGTGATACTTTGGGTTGGGGTCACTCTCTGGCTACCTGCACGTGTATATACACAGGTATATATGTATACAGGTATACATGCCTCTATAGATATAGCTGTTAAAAAGAGCGATCTCATGCCTTGGATTGATTGAAACGAGCATCGTGTCCTTGAAAAAAATGAGTCGTCAACCAAATCTTCAAGGTTTTTTATCTAACCGCCGGGGCCAATGAGGGCTTAGCCGCACGTGCACACGGATCAGAGCAGCCTATACTTAGACACCATTCAGTCTTATGAAGTATGAAAGTATATATGAACGTATGTATATCTATGTGTTTGTATTATTTTGTATGTTTTTCTACTATTCATAATTTTCATGGGATATCGTGGGATCAATCCCAACTTGCAGAATGAGTGCAGATAAGTCGTCCAAACCAAGAGTGCTGTGTAGAGCCACTCAATGCTGCGGCGCCTGAGATTTGCGGCTCATGAACCTGGATACCTCCACGGGTCGGGCGTGGAAAATTCCTCAACAACACTGTGGTTCTGCGGTTTGAAGCCTCACTGCCATCAACAAGCGATCCAAGGCAGGCAGATTCCAAGGCCTCCAAAATTGCCATGGCCGAGACACCCAACATGGCGCCCCTGCGAACGATTCCGCTTTCGGGTCTCGCGGTCCAACCAGTCTGTGTAGTTGTCGAAACGGTGCTTGTCGAAGTGCCTCGGCCGAGCTAAGGACCCCAAGGGACCGCAAGGGCTCCCAAGGCACCCCAACAAACCCCAAGAAATTTGAAGGGACCCCAAGGGACCCCGAAAGCGTCGACATTGGAAGACCTTTCTGCGTCAAGGAACGGGTCACAGGTAGACTTCATCCTGGGACAGCGAATTGCAGTCGTTTCTGCAGAGAAACGGGGGAGCAGTAGCTTTGCTTAGCAACATGGGTCTACACATATATTCATATACACATGCAGTAGGTAGACAGATAGTTAGATGGATAAGAAAGATACAATTTGTTAGATAGAGTACGTACATTAGATAATCTAGATAGAATTGAGCGACAGGATAGCATAAGATAGTACAGGACAGGATAGGATGGATATATAGATAGACACATAGATAGAGAAAGAGAGAGAGAGAGAGAGGAAAAAAAGGAAACAATAAAGCAATCAAGCAATAAAGCAAGAAAGCAAGAAAGCAAGAAAGCAAGGCAGAGAGTGAGAAAGCAAGAAAGCAAGGCAGAAAGTGAGAAAGCAAGAAAGCAAGAAAGATAGATAGACAGATAGGAGGTAGTAGATAGATAGGTGGATAGAAATATAGAAAAGTGCATGGATGGATGGATGGATGGATGGATGGATGGATGGATGGATGGATGGATGGATGGATGGATGGATGGATGGATGGATGGATGGATTGGTGGGAAGGTGGGTAGGTACAGATCTATCCGGGCAAATAGGTAGATATGGATATGGGTAGGTGGCTAGCTAGCTCGCTAGCTACAGATGTACTTATAGGTGTAGATAGCAGATGCACATGTATGTTCGACATAGGTATGGATATGTATCTAGACAGAGACAGAGATCGGATAAGCGTAGCACCAAGCCGCGCAAAGGGACCCCTCACCCTGAAATGGTTCACCACACGCCTGCGCACTTGGAAGCGCCAGAGCTGGTCAGGGAGTCTCCGTGCGCATCGGGGTCTACAAAGTCCAGCTTACAGTGAAGCTTTGCTAATCTGGTCGAGGATTAAAGAAATAATCATCAAATCTGGGATACATTGACTAAACTCATGCTTTGGATTTGAAGGCAACCTTTTTCATGGAGCCCTCTCTTGAGCCAAAGAGCTCCGGGCAACTTCCTCAATTTTCGACCTTTGTCATCCTTGGTCACGGCTTGTCAGCGGCTTGTGGCTGTTTCCATTTGCAAAGACCTCAATCAGACCAGCCCCCCGCAGAGCTGAGGAGGGGGCCTCCCCCTTCCTGGGCATCTCCCGGCCAGCGAACCTCAACGACTCAAAGTCACCAGGTTGGCATCCCCTAAATGGAACACATTTTGATACCTCAAACGACGCTTGAACGACTGCAGATTAGGGAGTACACCATCCTACACCATCCAGGCTGTGCGAGGGCCATTAGCGAAACAAATGCTCAAACGCGAGCAGGAACAATCACATTGAGCATTGCATAAAACCAAAAGGAAGGAGCAGCAAGAGCAATGCCCAGCAGAAGCACTTTCACGAACACAGCTGTGAGCAAGAAGACCGAGAATAACAAAGCAAAAGTTCCAGGAAGGAAAACAAACCTCGAAGACCTTTGCGAAGCAAACGTTTGGATTTTGCCCAGAAACCAACGATTCAAACTGACTGTGCCATATGTTTTTCAACCAACCTTTTCCCAAAAAAACCAAATAACTAACTCATTCCGAAAAGGTATGATTTTTGCGAAAAATTGTTGCCTCTTGACCATCCTTTGAGTTTGGGGTCTGAAACAAAGATTCTGAAAACACTGCGTTTCATTTCCCTCAACTTACTGCTGGATAGCCCAGCCCTTACTTTTCCAGTAAAACAACTGTTTGTGATATCTCATGCAGTTCTCCCACTGCTATATGAAATCCCAAGATTAACTTCTTGCTTGATAAACACACCTTTCCACGTCTCCCCGGACAAAATTACTCTTTTCCTCAAGAAACGAAAACAAAAACTTTGTCTTTTCCTTCAAACCAAAACTCCTGCACTCATTCCCTACTGTTTAACGGCATTTAAATATCTCAAAGCTACACAAACCCTTTGGAACCTCTGGAAGAGGGTTGGGCTCCACTTCCAGTTGCGAAAGTCTGCATTCTGCATGTGCTGACAACATCATAGGGGCCACCGAACTGGGAAAACAATATCTCAGGTTCAGTCTACCAGTGGAGTCACATCATGTTCCCCGCTTCGGCTCACCGGTGAAGCCGTTGACATGGTGATCAGCAAAAATTGGAGATGATTTCTGAGTTTTTTGAGCAAAGATGTTCCTTAATCGATTGCTTATAGATTCTTTGCAGATCATAGATGGATGGAAACAGAGAGAAAACCATGTTCTTCGTGCCACCGGGAGCCGCACATAGTCAGCCGGCACATCGCTCTCAGAATCATCCATTGCCCAGACCTGATTCGCACAATGAGAAGCCTATGATGAGCCAGGAAGTATTCATCATGATGAGCCATCATGAGAGAGAGAGAGAGATGTCGTTCCTTGCAATCACCAAACTCTGCTGATGGCTGATTGGCAAAGTTTTGTCACCAGCGTTGCGTTGCAAAAGCGGGAGGAAGGCCCTTCTATGAGAGCTCTTCAACCTGTGAAAAATCCAGCTGGACACAGGTCACACGGTCAGCGCACGAGCTGAGCACAGTTGCTTCACACTTTCTGGGGTCCACATCGCAGTTGCGTCAGCTTCTCTGCGCATCCCAACGAGTAAGTTATGGGTGACGAAAAACTTGGATCATCGGATTCCTGTCGAAAGGAATCCCCCCCATCCCTCCCAGCCCCGAAGCATTGTTCGGAGGAGCGATGTTCGAATTAAGTGTTCGCTTGGCATTGTTGGCATGCTCCCCACGCCAAATGTGTCGAGACATGAATCAACAACTCAAGTTTAGATGTCGTGGCAGCACGTGCTGATCTTGCTTTGTCACCAGTCTCAACACTTTCAGCCCTAAGAGGAGCATCTTCTGAGTGAGTTCTCCAGGCAAGATGCGAGTCTCTGGAGTCATCTCCCTCCATTCCCTCAATACTTGGCTTGGCGACGTAGGGACGAGGTCATAGAGGTTACGATAAACTTGATGACGAAAACAAATTGTGGGTGAGGGCGTGTTCCAAACATATACTGTGTATGATATGCACAAATATCTATCTGTATATACATATACTATATTTTTTTAGAGGTCTTCAAAACGCAGTGGCCCTTTTCTTCACTCACCTGAACCTATTTGTGATGGCGGCGACTTTGCTATAGCTTTCTGCATCAATCCCGGCCACATGTAACTGAATGACTGGGAATGAGTTGTTCAACGTCACACTAGGTCCGGATTGGTCAAAAATACGCACTGAACCAACGGTCCCATTTGAAAGAAAAGGAGGGAGCTGCTGAGCTGACAGCAAGGATGTTCACAGGTCACGACGACCCGGAAATCTTGGCTCCAGCTCCAAAAGCTATGCGTTTCTGGGAGTTGTGGGGATGACCAGTTCGTTTCACAGGTTGGTTAAGCTTTGCGTTGAGATGATGTCGAGGATTGCCCCTCAGGTTGATCCGCTTATGGACGTTTTGCCATGGTTGCAACTCGATGCATCGACCAGAAATATCTGTTCGTGACAAGAAAACCAAAAAAAAGATGACTGGTTGGTGGATATGAGTCAACCAACCATTTGTTAATAATTACTAGGGAAAATAAAAAATGTTTAAAGCCACCAGCCAAATGAGCAGTTCGTTTGTTTCACAGTCGTTGCACATATCTTTGGATGTGAAGCGATGGACAGCCCCAGTCAGCTGGCACGACGTTGCCGCAGCACTTCCAGACGCGATTAAAGAATGACATGGCCGAACATGGCCCGAAATGGATGCTGCAAACAGCCACGTGAAGCATACATCTTGGACAAATTTACATATGCAATACAAACACACTTACATATTCATATGTGTAAAGATGTATATGTGTGTGTGAATATATGATAAAATATATGTGTATATATGCATGTGTGTAAATATGCAAACCAATGAATGCATACGCATATAAAGACACCGCATATGTGTGCAAGGTCATTGTGGCATCCTGCTGAGAACAAAGCACAGCATTGAGAATCCAAAATCAGCGCGGTCTCATTGGTCTTCGTTGACTTTTACGTTCCGCGCTTGAATACATGGCAGAGAAACTTGATGTCATATGGCTGTTTCTCAAAATAGGGGTACCCCCAAACTATTTATGGTATTGAACCCCAACCATTTTGGGGCTCCCTATTTTGAGAAACCCCCATATTCTTGTAGCTGTCTACTTTGTCCCATCTAATCGGTGTCATTTCGATCTCAAACCTTTGATGTCTTCTTGTCTCCACCATGGTGAAAGCTGCGATAAGTGCATCAGACAACTGGATCTGAGCCATGAAAAGCGGCTAAAAATCTACAGTTGTTGGGTATTTCCATGCATGTTCATGCATGCGGTTGCATATGCCCCTGCCGCAATTAAACTCCAAGGTTTCATTTTGATGTATTTTTCATGGCTCATCTACATCCAGTCGCTATCCTTGTGAAACTCTGCAGAGGTTGGACTTGTCGGCAAGACCTGTTGCTAAGTGCTGGAAGCTCTCCGTCGGCTGTGGTTATGTTCTCCCCACTTTTTGCTGCTACGATTCCCATTTTTTTGGTGGACAGCTTGGCTTCTTCACGTGTATCCAACCGCTGCATCTTTCGGTGCGTGCCATGTGTTGCCTGCGTCCAAATCAGGCGGACGATTGCAACTGGCAGCGCGGGTGCTATGAAAGCACCATGTCAAGGAACTTATCCAATCTCCGCACTTTCGAACGGACCTAGGGACTCTTGTTATAAGTGCTTTCTAACGGTCAGAATTGATGCACCAGAACCAATCATGTCAGTCTTCCTAATATGTCAGTCTTTCTATATACCCAAAAATAGCTGATAATGAAGTAAAAAAGATATATCTTAATAATTAGCTTAAATTAGCTATATAGCTTAAAAACCAATCAATCGCATATCTCAAGCATCAAGCTTTGCAGCGGTCGATCCCTTCTCCGCCAATGCGTTTGGACCAATCTACGCCGCTGCGGCGACCGAAGCAAGAACCTTCTGGTTCAAAAACCACAGGATCAAGTGTGCCAGTGCCCTTCTCAAGACTTGTGTCCCCAAAAAAAACATCAGAACAAGCTTTCTTTTTGCAGTATTGCAGTCGTAGTGTGCAAATGGTCATGCAGTGATTTAACAAAAAAAATGCAGAGATTCAAAACCAAACAATAGACCGCTGAAGCGTATATTGGAGGTGAAAAAGAAGAACAGTGAAGTAGACCGAGAGTAGAGGGTGTTTTCGTTGCCGTTGAAATGTGCGGGTTCCACTTTCGGCCAGTGCAAAAACGTTTCGCACTTGGGAGTTATTGATGATTACTGGCATGCAACATACGTTCGTGTTGTTCAAAGCAAAAATGAGTGACGAACATGAAAATGCAGTCAAACCATCCCAAAAGTTGTGAAATGCTGGCCATGCCATAGACACAGACATTGCTCCCTCTGCTTGAAGCCTCGACTCATTTCAGCGCATTTCCTTTGAGCAATCTTCTTCCGGGATTCAACGCCTTGAAAGCATCGAGTTGCTGGGTCTGCTTCAATAATTTGTTACATACATATTATATATATGATAAAAAAAATGGAGTTGTGATTATATGTGATTAAAAAATCATTTCATGTCAAAAAAGTGGATCGAAGTATTGTGACCAACAACCGAGATGTATGCAAGATTTGTGAAACACAACTTCTGGGAGGGGCCTCCAGTGTCGACATTGCAAGACGGATTCACTCCCTAAACTGCATGAAATTTATTTAGGGCACCATTCGTTTGCGAAGATGAAGGTACTTCTTCTATCCCAATGATTGGAGCGTCTCTCAAGTTGAAGTTCGGGATGCTAAACTTCAGGGCATCAACTCATGCGCAACAGCAAGTCATAGAATTACCGCCTTTGTATCCAATGCCTGCAGATCATGCCATCCTGTCCAAATGATAGTTATCCTCCTCCTGGGATAAACAAGCTGATAGGACGCCAACCAATGCTGGCGACCTGCATGACTCGTCACACGTAATCACTGTAGTTTCGGCCGCATGCTTCGCTGCACCTGCTTCGCAAACAACGACGCATGTTTCATTAAATCCCTCGGCCAGCACCCTGTTCCGTGTCCGGATTTCGGGAACCCGAGACATGCAGGAAGTGATGCACTGACGTTATGATACCTATGATAAAAAATGAAGTCATAGTGTTCTTTACAATATACTTTCTCAATAAAATACATTTCTACAAAACATCAAATCACTGCGCCTCCTCAAATGGACTGTGATTTGTTGAAACTGCAAATATGAACAGGAAACCAAATAGAAGCTATAGCTGTTCAATGTAGTGATTCTGTGCCCACAAGCTGAGCAGTTCCATATCTTGCTTCCTTGCGTCGAGATTTCGAGAAAAAGTTCAGGTCCAACTGTGGATCATTCGATTGATCATTCGTAGAACCGAAACTCTTCCTGCACGAATAACAACGCAGAATGCTAGCGAGAGCGCGGGTATCGAGGCGTGTAATTCTGGACAATGGCCACGACCAAGGTTTGTGCCCTTGTGCTCTGCCAAGAATCGAAGGGCAGTTTTTGCGCCTACTTGTCATTTAATTCCTTTGTTAGTCTAACCTTGGTCGCTTCCATTTCTGCTGTCGTGAGCCGAGTCTCCATCTGAACCTCAGGCATCATTTGCCGGGTTTTTGCAGAGCTCTTTGGAGGTGGCACCACCCGAGATGGTCGCGCACGACCCCGCTGACGAGCACGTCCACTGGCTGAAGCTTCCGCTGGTTGGCCCGCCAAGCAGCTGTCAAAACTTCCTGGTGGAAGTTCACCAGGTGGGAACCTAGGCAGCAAAGCAGACCCCCTTCCTACTTGGATGTGCAGCTGGGGTTATTAACCATGGTTATAACCCCTATAGGGTAGCTTATAACCCCTAAAAACCATGGTTAGTGACCACTTACTAAGTGGGGGGTGCTTCCCAAAAGTCCTCCATCCCACTCCTAAAGGGCCCCAATACACGAACCGCCTCTTGAGAAGGAATCCGCCATGGTTGGAGTCAGTGTCTTCCCCAAACAGAAAGCAGGGCCTCCCCATCTGCTCGTGATGGCTCAGTCAGAACCTCAGCCAGGTTACTCTTGGCTGCCGACCCTTGGGACTGCTTGTTGTTGACCTTTCCGACGCCACTTTCGTTGAGGGGCACTGGTAGAAGGTGGGAAATCGTCATTGGGCACACCTTGCTGTGATTGGCAGGACAGCAAAAATGAGCAGTGATTCTTCGGCTTACTGTGATTCTCTTGAAAGTACATTTTGAAGTAAACATTTTGGGATTGTAGTCTTCCATTTGTTCAACATGCTGAGTCCTGGTTTATCTTCCATTGGTTCTTGAGTGATTTATAGCCACATCATTTCATTATGAGGGTGCCAGAAAGATCAAAAGAATTGCCGCATGTCTTTCTTGCCGGAGTTTCAAGTCTCCTTGGTCATTGCCGTAATGGTGGTTGTTGTCACCCGTTGATCATTTCGAAGGATCAGCTGGTTGCGCAAGAATCATCACCCTTATCTAACCATTGTCAAGCCTTGTTAGCATCGTATTCTGTAATCAAAGAATTATACTGTATGAGCTAGAGTTATATAATTGTATAAGCTAAAGTTATAGCTAGTTATAGTTAGTTTAGTTTGCCGGGTACACTTCATGCCAAGCCCCCGAGCTCGCCTGCGCTTGTGCATTGTGTGGCAGGGCTGTCTACGCCCTGGGCACATGCTTCACTTGACGCTGCACGTGACATCGCTGCTTCCAGGAGCCTGGTCGCATGACATGCAACCGGAGGGGGGCAATCCTCCATCTGCCCCCCAGTTCTATCCTCGTCGGTGTCAGGCCAATCCACATCACCAACGAGCTCTTCATTTCCTTCAGACGCTCCACCGGCACCCTGCATCCAGCAGGTTTGCATGGCGAGCCATCCCATTCACAACGGCTAGCCAAGATTGCTGCCAGAGAGCATCAGAATGTCTCAAAAAGACGGCGGTTTCTTAAACTGGAAGACCCCAAATCATCCAATAGTAATCATTTGAAGCCATAAACCAGCCATCTTTGGGGTACTTTGCGAAACCACCAGATCTTCAAACTGCAGATCAGTGCTGTTCCCCACCCCCCTGGTGCTGTTGATCGATCCATGCTGCGCTTCCCAACGATGCGGAAGGACCCGTCGTCAAAGACCTGGCGGAGCCCGGTCTGGGTCGGCGCCATGGGACTCGCCATGGGACTTGGCTTGGCCAAAATCCCGTGATGTATCAAGAACAGCATCAGCATGACACGGTGGATAGTGATATTGAGCTTTTGATAGATCGGCATGGTGATGTATCAAGATCTATCAAGGAACAGCATGGAAGACAGCATGGAACAGCCCTAGTGCTTCTGCTTCGGTCTACCTGTGACACCCATTGCTGCGCCTGGCTCACAGTTGCTTCCAACCACGTCTCCTAGGCACAATTAAAAAAAATGCGGAGATATGAAAATCACATGGTACACATTCCTACATTACTTCAAAGGGTCATGGTGCATCTATGGATGCAATCTTACAAGATGAGTGCGCTGAAACATATTCCATCTATCACGTTCTATGCAATTAACGGATTTCTACACATCCATCAACTCGCGGATCATACAAACATCTACGAGCGGTTACGAGCGCGTATCCAAATGTGAACAACCGTTGCGGGGTTCAACACAGGGAGCGCCAACTGTTTCTGGTGTTCATAGAAGCATTGCCCGTTGGAGCACCTCTGAGTGAAAGGATCGGCCCATTTTGGGTCTGCCCAAGGTTCATGTCACATGCTTCAACGTTTTCAGGATCAGAAGGCCCAGCAACCACCCAGCCCCTCCGCCATCCAAAGTGCATGGTGTGTCCATCTGAGTTGCGGACGTCATCTGGCCAAAAGGCCTCCACCTCACTATGGCCAGTTTGAAAGGTGGCATAACACCGTGCTTTCAGGGATACCCCAAGAGCTAGAAAAAAGTCTCAAGACATGGTTCACATAGCATGGTTTCATCAAACCCCAAGAACTGGAAAAAAATCTCAAGACATGGTGCACATAGCATGGTTTCATCAAAAAAAAGGCCATGTCTCTGTTAGGAGAGATGGATCAAAAAAAAAATTGGGATGCATCAAAAAAAAATTGCCGAGGAAGGATCAAAAAAAAAATTGGGAAGGATCAAAAAAAAAAATTGACAGTTCAAAATGCAGGGAAACAGTGGCGTTTCGAGAAGCAAAGGCTATCAAAAAAAAAATTGACAAGGATCAAAAAAAAAATTGACAAGGATCAAACATTTGCATGCTATTTGCAGCATTTTGGAGCTAGGGCCTCTCATTTTGCATGCTGTTTGCAGCATTTTGGAGCTAGGACCTCTCATTTTGTATGCCATTTGCAGCATTTTGGAGCTAGGACCTTTCATTTTGCATGCTATTTGCAACATTTTGGAGCTAGGACCCCTCATTTTGCATGCTATTTGCTGCATTTTAGAGCTAGGACCTTTCACTTTGCATGCTATTTGCAGCATTTTGGAACTAGGACCTCTCATTTAGCATGCTGTTTGCTGCATTTTAGAGCTAGGACCTTTCATTTTGCATGCTATTTGTAGCATTTTGGAACTAGGACCTCTCATTTAGCATGCTGTTTGCTGCATTTTAGAGCTAGGACCTTTCATTT